>JAXCGZ010015449.1:0-47500 GCA_037179515.1 Halocaridina rubra | reverse complement strand
AAAGTATGGTAAAACCTTAAAGAGTTAAAAAAAAAAGTTATATATAAGGAAAAATATAATCTTGACATTCTCACATCCAAAAGCGTTTCCGGAGAGAAGCCATTTATTATTATTATTATTATTATTATTATTATTATTATTATTATTATTATTATTAATAATATTATTATATGCATTTTCTCCACCTTTCTTATCACTATACTCTATTTTTTATATATTAATAAGTGAGTATCATACATAACTTAAAACTATAATTGTTTTAAAACAGACAGTAAGAATAAAAAAAAAATTTACACATGCGCATTTTGTTTTATAATCTAAACCTTATTCAAGCCTCTCTCTCTCTCTCTCTCCCTACAGGGAAAACCTTTTCCCTAGATCGTAATCTTTTCACCTCTTTCGTGACGATACTTTACCTGTTGACGTCAGCGTGACAAGGCACTACTCTTACTTGTCAAAGGCACTCACTCAAGTTGGTTACCAGCCCCTATAAACCTTTACAAAAGGTGGCCATTGTCATGGAAAAAACCTGACTGTATAACTGCTTTTGAGATTGCTACTTGTTGATACGCCGCTACATGCCAAAAACGAGTTCGTGAACTCGCATATGTCGAACTCAGACTCTTGAATATTTTCACTGGACGTACGCCTAGTACGTAAAAACATATTTTTTTCTTTTATCTCGTACATAAAACATAACTATTTATCTTTGAGCAAAGCGTATCTGTAACTAACACAAGACCTCGCTTGCTTTTTGTCTCTGAACGATACGGATTCATATCTTAACGCAAAAACCGAGCTCTTTTTATCGCTGACAAATGGAACGTTTATCTCTTACAAAACAAAACAAAAATCGCTATTTTTTTCTCTGAACTAGATGGATTTATATCATCCACGGATAAATCTCGCTCTTTTTTTTTTTAATCACTGAACGAAATAGACTTATGACCAGTCTTGATTTCGTCGTTAAGTTAGAAGGGTTCATGAAAAAAAAAAAAATCGTTCTTGTTGTCGCTGAGCAAAATGCGCTCACATCTGAACTCTTCGCTCATTTTTTGTCTCTGAACAAAACGAACATATAAATCATACAAAAATCTCGCTCAATTTTGACTAAAGGAAACGGGCACATAATTCATAATTCGTAATCAAAACCTCCCTCATTTCGTCTCTGAACGTAATAAATATATATATATATATATATATATATATATATATATATATATATATATATATATATATATATATATATATATATATATATATATATATATATATATATATATATATATATATATATATATATATATATATATATATATATATATATATATATATATATATATATATATATATCTACCTTGGCTGTTTCCCCCTTAAATGGGGGGGGGTAGCCGACATCTAAAAAAGAAAACAATAAGAGGATTAATTTGCTCTATGGGCAATGACGAGGGAGCTAGCGACTGTTCAGATGGCACTGCTGAAGTGCCACAGCCCATCCTTCCAGCTCTTCCAAAACCTGCATCGCTTCACAACTGCCAACTCCTTACTGCCCCTACCACAGGGCTACCTCTGTAAGATGTAGTCCCGTGGTAACAGCAGATGCCCATCAAAGCTGCGTCACAATCGCTCGCCACTCATTTCTATTCCTAGCACGCTCACTTGCTTCCTTCACATCCATCCTTCTATCATTCAGGGCTCTCCTTATTCCATCTATCTACCCAAACCTAGGCCTCCTTCTAGCATTTCTTCAATCAACTCTCGCATTCATCACCTTTTTTTAGCTGTCTTTCATCATCCATCCTTTCCACATGGCCAAACCATCTCAGAACTTTCATATCTACTCTGGCTGCAATTTCTCTCCTTACACCCGCTCTTGCTCTCACCACTTCATTTCTAACCCTATCCAACCGAGATACACAATTATACTCCTCAGGCATTTCATCTCAAACACACTTAGTTTCCGTCTCTCACTCACTTTCATACCCCATAACTCTGATCCCTACATCACAGTTGGCACAACCACTTTCTCATACAAAACTTTCTTAATATTTATGTCCAACCCTCTATTCTCCATCACTCCTTTCAACGCACCCAACACTTTACATTCTTCATTCACTCTGTGACACACATCTGCTTCCACTCCACCATTTGCAGCTATAATCGAGCCTAAATACGTAAACTGATCAATTTTCTCAAGTATCTCTCCATTCAACATAACATTCAATCCAGCACCATCCTCATTTCTTCTACACCTCATAACCATACTCTTTCCCACATTCACTCGCAACTTCCTTCTCTCACACACCATTC
Organism: Halocaridina rubra; assembly: GCA_037179515.1. Classification (NCBI taxonomy): domain Eukaryota; kingdom Metazoa; phylum Arthropoda; class Malacostraca; order Decapoda; family Atyidae; genus Halocaridina; species Halocaridina rubra. Next base: position 45,190 of record JAXCGZ010015449.1, on the reverse strand, counting down.
CAAATTCTGACACTTACTGACACAGCTTCTCCTCTGAATCTGCCACCACTACAGTATCATCTGCAAACAGCAACTGATTCAGCTCCTAGTAGTTATCATCCCCATCTACCATTCTCAAACCTCGACCATGCACTCGCTCATTCACCTCTCTTACGACTCCATCAATATACAAATTGAACAGCCATGGTGACATCACACATCCCTGTCTCAGTCCCACACTCACTGGAAACCACTCACTCACTTCATTCCCTACCCTAACACAAGCTCTACTGCCCTCATACAAACTCTTCACTGCATGCAACAATTTACCATTAATTCCATATAATCTCAAAGCATTCCACATTGCCTCTCTATCAACTCTATCATACACTTTCTCCAGATCCAAAAATGCAAAATACACATCCTTACCCTTTGCTAAATATTTCTCACATAACTGCCTAACTATAAAAATCTGATCTATACAACCTCTACCTCTCCTAAAACCACTCTGCACTTCCACGATCACATTTTCTGTCTTATCCCTAATTCTATTAACCAATATCCTACCATATGCTTTTCCTACCACATTCAACAAACTTATACCCCTAAAATTACTGCATTCATACACATCTCCCTTACCTTTGCATAGGGGCACTATACAAGCAATCACCCATTCCACTAGCACCATTGACAACATAAAGCATATATTAAACACTCTCACTAATCATTCCAATGCAGTCACACCCCCTTCTTTCAACATCTCCGCTCTCACACCATCCATTCCAGGTGCTTTACCTGCTTTTGCTTCATACAATACCTTTTTCACCTCCTCTCTTGTAATCTCTCTCTCATTTTCATCCCCTATTACTGGCACTTGAACACCCCACACTGCCACTATAGCTGCCTCTCTATCTTCCTCAACATTCAACAAGCACTCAAAATATTCTGCCCATCTTTTCCTTGCATCGTTCCCTCTTAATATCTGTCCATTCACATCTTTCACTGTCTCTTCCATCCTCGATCCACCCTTCCTTATTCTCTTTACTTCTTTCCAAAACTTCTTTTTATTTTCCTCATATGACCTACTAAAATCCTGTCCCCACCTAACATTTGCCAACCTCTTCTCTTCCTCTACCTTCCGCTTGGTTCCACGTTTTTCTCCCTATATCTTTCATACTTCTCCCTACTTTTACACTGCAGCCATTCCTCAAAGCCCTCTTTTTCTCTTCCACTTTCATTTTCACCCCTTCATTCCTCCACTCGTTGCCCCCCCCCCTCATGCCACCTCCAACAAACCTCTTTCCACACACATCACTTGCATGTCCCACAAAATATTCTTTCATCAACCCTCAATCCTCCTCTAACTCTCCAACTTCTCTTTCTTTCACCCGGTCATATGCCATTTTCAACCTGTCCTGATATTCCTGTCTCTTCTCTGGCTTTTTCAACTCTTCCACCTTCACCATGTCCCCTCTACATCCCCCCACTCTATTTCCCCACTCTTTTGCTAGTGCTACTTTTGCTTCAACCAAAAAGTTATATATATATATATATATATATATATATATATATATATATATATATATATATATATATATATATATATATATATATATATATATATATATATATATATATATATATATATATATATATATATATATAGTGTGATTACCTAATTGTGGTGTGTGTGTGTGTGTGTGTGTGTCACTGAACGAAATGGACGTTATTACCTAATTGTGATTACCTAATTGTGTTTACGGGAAAGAGCCCAAAGCTCGTATCTTCCCGTCTCCTCATCGGTTCCATTTTAGACTTAGTGATACTTATCATACCTGTCCTTAAAACTATGGATTGAGATAGCATTAACTACCTCCTCGCTTAGCCAATTCCAATTATCAACTACTCTTACAATGAAAAAGTATTTCCTTACATCCTGCAAAGAAGTTTTCTTACGAAGCTTCAAACTATGACCTCTAGGTCTAGAGCCAGCCATATCAAAATATCCATCCCTATCCACTCTATCATAACCATGAAGGAATTTAAAGACTGTCACCATATCCCCCCTCACTCTTCTAGCTTCGAGTGATGGTAAGTCTAATTCCCTCAGCCTCTCATCATAACTGAGATTGCGTATTTCTGGCACCAGTTTCGTGGCATGTCTTTGAACTTTTTCAAGCTTAGCTATGTGCTTTTTCAAGTGCGGATTCCAAAAGGGGGCTGCATATTCGAGTTTTGGCCTCACATAGGTTACATGAATATTTCTGAATATTTCCTTGTCCATGTGCCTGAAGGCTACCCTTACATTTGATAAGAATGCATATGCTGCCCTTAATATGCCATTTATATGTATTTCTGGAGACAAATCTGCCAGTATGTTTACTCCTAGATCTCTCTCATTTTCTGTCTCCTGAAGTTGTACTCTAGCCACCGAGTAGTCAAGCTTGGGCCTTCTTGCACTTGTACTCATTCTCATTACCTTACATTTTGAAGTATCGAATTTCATTAGCCACTTTTCTGACCACTCATGCAGATTATTTAGATCCTCCTGAAGTTCTCTACCATTGTTCTCGTTTTTTACTTTCTTCACAATCTTTGCATCATCTGCAAACATATTCATGAATGAATTTACAGACTCTGGTAGGTCATTTACATATACAAGGAACAAAAGTGGCCCTAAAACTGAACCCTGTGGAACTCCACTACTAACTCTTCTCCATTCAGACACTGAGTGTCTTACTCTAACCCTCTGTTCCCTTCCTTCTAAGTAAGTTTTTATCCATTCCAAAACATTTCCACCTATTCTAGCCATTGATTGCAGCTTCCTAATAAGTCTCCCATGTGGAACAGTGTCAAACGCTTTCTGAAAGTCTAGGAATATGCAATCTGCCCAGCCCTCTCTTTCCTGTAAGATTTGGCTTACCTCATCATAAAATTCTAATAAGTTTGTTACTGTTGATCTACCTTCTCTGAAGCCATGTTGCCTCACTGACAAAAAGTTGAAGGATTCCAAGTGAAGAGAGATATGTTTCCTTAGTAGTTTCTCCATAACTTTGCAAACTATGCTGGTCAAGGTAACTGATCTATAGTTCAGAGCCGTATCCCTCCTTCCCTTTTTGAAGATAGGTATCACATTTGCTTGTTTCCAGCATCTTGGAATCTCCCCCGACTCCAGTGACTCCTTAAATATGATACTTAGTGCCACTGATATTGTGTTTGCGCATTTTTTAAGCACATGAGGGGATATGTCATCAGGACCTGTAGCTTTATGAACATCTAAATCCATCAGCGCTTTGCATACCTCTTTGGCTGTAAGGTTGATGTTCTCTAATACCGGCCCTTGAGCTTCTATCACTGCAATCTGAGGGGGTGGGGTATTTTCTACTGTAAATACTGACTGAAACTCCTTGTTCAATTCTTTGCAGATCTCTTCATTCATCTCAGTGATGCTTCCATCCACTCTCTTTAGCCTTAAAACCTGTGTGTGTGTGTGATTACCTAATTGTGTTTACGGGAAAGAGCCCAAAGCTAGTATCTTCCCGTCTCCTGATTGGTTCCATTTTAGACTTAGTGATACTTATCATACCTGTCCTTAAAACTATGGATTGAGATAGCATTAACTACCTCCTCGCTTAGCCAATTCCAATTATCAACTACTCTTACACTGAAAAAGTATTTCCTTACATCCTGCAAAGAAGTTTTCTTACGAAGCTTCAAACTATGACCTCTAGTTCTAGAGCCAGCCATATCAAAATATCCATCCCTATCCACTCTATCATAACCATGAAGGAATTTAAAGACTGTCACCATATCCCCCCTCACTCTTCTAGCTTCGGGTGATGGTAAGTCTAATTCCCTCAGCCTCTCATCATAACTGAGATTGCGTATTTCTGGCACCAGTTTCGTGGCATGTCTTTGAACTTTTTCAAGCTTAGCTATGTGCTTTTTCAAGTGCGGCTTCCAAAAGGGGGCTGCATATTCGAGTTTTGGCCTCACATAGGTTACATAAATATTTCTGAACATTTCCTTGTCCATGTGCCTGAAGGCTACCCTTACATTTGATAAGAATGCATATGCTGCCCTTAATATGCCATTTATATGTATTTCTGGAGACAAATCTGCCAGTATGTTTACTCCTAGATCTCTCTCATTTTCTGTCTCCTGAAGTTGTACTCTAGCCACCGAGTAGTCAAGCTTGGGCCTTCTTGCACTTGTACTCATTCTCATTACCTTACATTTTGAAGTATTGAATTTCATTAGCCACTTTTCTGACCACTCATGCAGATTATTTAGATCCTCCTGAAGTTCTCTACCATTGTTCTCGTTTTTTACTTTCTTCACAATCTTTGCATCATCTGCAAACATATTCATGAATGAATTTACAGACTCTGGTAGGTCATTTACATATACAAGGAACAAAAGTGGCCCTAAAACTGAACCCTGTGGAACTCCACTACTAACTCTTCTCCATTCAGACACTGAGTGTCTTACTCTAACCCTCTGTTCCCTTCCTTCTAAGTAAGTTTTTATCCATTCCAAAACATTTCCACCTATTCTAGCCATTGATTGCAGCTTCCTAATAAGTCTCCCATGTGGAACAGTGTCAAACGCTTTCTGAAAGTCTAGGAATATGCAAATCTGCCCAGCCCTCTCTTTCCTGTAAGATTTGGCTTACCTCATCATAAAATTCTAATAAGTTTGTTACTGTTGATCTACCTTCTCTGAAGCCATGTTGCCTCACTGACAAAAAGTTGAAGGATTCCAAGTGAAGAGAGATATGTTTCCTTAGTAGTTTCTCCATAACTTTGCAAACTATGCTGGTCAAGGTAACTGATCTATAGTTCAGAGCCGTATCCCTCCTTCCCTTTTTGAAGATAGGTATCACATTTGCTTGTTTCCAGCATCTTGGAATCTCCCCCGACTCCAGTGACTCCTTAAATATGATACTTAGTGCCACTGATATTGTGTTTGCGCATTTTTTAAGCACATGAGGGGATATGTCATCAGGACCTGTAGCTTTATGAACATCTAAATCCATCAGCGCTTTGCATACCTCTGTGGCTGTAAGGTTGATGTTCTCTAATACCGGCCCTTGAGCTTCTATCACTGCAATCTGAGGGGGTGGGGTATTTTCTACTGTAAATACTGACTGAAACTCCTTGTTCAATTCTTTGCAGATCTCTTCATTTGTCTCAGTGATGCTTCCATCCGCTCTCTTTAGCCTTAAAACCTGTGTGTGTGTGTGTGTGTGTGTGATTACCTAATTGTGTTTACGGGAAAGAGCCCAAAGCTAATATCTTCCCGTCTCCTGATCGGTTCCATCTTAGACTTAGTGATACTTATCATACCTGTCCTTAAAACTATGGATTGGGATAGCATTAACTACCTCCTCGCTTAGCCAATTCCAATTATCAACTACTCTTACACTGAAAAAGTATTTCCTTACATCCTGCAAAGAAGTTTTCTTACGAAGCTTCAAACTATGACCTCTAGTTCTAGAGCCAGCCATATCAAAATATCCATCCCTATCCACTCTATCATAACCATGAAGGAATTTAAAGACTGTCACCATATCCCCCCTCACTCTTCTAGCTTCGGGTGATGGTAAGTCTAATTCCCTCAGCCTCTCATCATAACTGAGATTGCGTATTTCTGGCACCAGTTTCGTGGCATGTCTTTGAACTTTTTCAAGCTTAGCTATGTGCTTTTTCAAGTGCGGCTTCCAAAAGGGGGCTGCATATTCGAGTTTTGGCCTCACATAGGTTACATAAATATTTCTGAACATTTCCTTGTCCATGTGCCTGAAGGCTACCCTTACATTTGATAAGAAGGCATATGCTGCCCTTAATATGCCATTTATATGTATTTCTGGAGACAAATCTGCCAGTATGTTTACTCCTAGATCTCTCTCATTTTCTGTCTCCTGAAGTTGAACTCTAGCCACCGAGTAGTCAAGCTTGGGCCTTCTTGCACTTGTACCCATTCTCATTACCTTACATTTTGAAGTATTGAATTTCATTAGCCACTTTTCTGACCACTCATGCAGATTATTTAGATCCTCCTGAAGTTCTCTACCATTGTTCTCGTTTTTTACTTTCTTCACAATCTTTGCATCATCTGCAAACATATTCATGAATGAATTTACAGACTCTGGTAGGTCATTTACATATACAAGGAACAAAAGTGGCCCTAAAACTGAACCCTGTGGAACTCCACTACTAACTCTTCTCCATTCAGACACTGAGTGTCTTACTCTAACCCTCTGTTCCCTTCCTTCTAAGTAAGTTTTTATCCATTCCAAAACATTTCCACCTATTCTAGCCATTGATTGCAGCTTCCTAATAAGTCTCCCATGTGGAACAGTGTCAAATGCTTTCTGGAAGTCTAGGAATATGCAATCTGCCATGCCCTCTCTTTCTTGTAAGATTTGGCTTACCTCATCATAAAATTCTAATAAGTTTGTTACTGTTGATCTACCTTCTCTGAAGCCATGTTGCCTCACTGACAAAAAGTTGAAGGATTCCAAGTGAAGTGTTATGATATAAGTGATCTAATCCTTTATTGATAATAAGGTTATTCCCTTTATCGCACCTCTTTTGTTTTCATTGTACTTCTACCTATTTGGTTTCTAATGTTTATATTGATTGAGCCGACCGGCACACATCTTGCAACAATAAACTGGAAGCCATGATATACGCTCATTATTAATACAAACCTTTACATTTGGCGACGAGTAAACCCTTCATGGATATGGGAAACCTCTTGAGTTTGGTTATATTACTGGCTTAAATAGATTCGCCTTGCAAGATTTCTGGTAGGTGCCAAATGTTTTGTTTGCCGACGCCAGGATTAGGCTACCATGGTTATGCCTAATTGGATCCTGGATTGATGCTGCGTGATTCACCTCGACTAGGCTAGTGTTGGATTTAAGCCTAGGTGCCCTGTATGATGTTGCTGCAGTTTTGGGCGCATGTTTCTTCAAGCCTAGCATACGTTTTTGCTACCCTAGCATATCGAATTGTCGGTTGTTTGGGTGCTACATTAGCCTAAGTGTTTGTGGATACTGGTAATATTACAGAATAGGTCCGCAATGTCGTCGTCGTTGAATCAGATTAGAATTGATTGTTTTAATCCATCGAAAATTTCCTTGGAATTATGGCTAAGCCTATTAGAGGCACATTTTAGTCATTTAAATGTCACTGAGGCTGACGAGAAAAAAAATCTCCTGCTTGTGTGATTACCTAATTGTGATTACCTAATTGTGTTTACGGGAAAGAGCCCAAAGCTCGTATCTTCCCGTCTCCTGATCGGTTCCATTTTTAGACTTAGTGATACTTATCATACCTGTCCTTAAAACTATGGATTGAGGTAGCATTAACTACCTCCTCGCTTAGCGAATTCCAATTATCAACTACTCTTACACTGAAAAAGTATTTCCTTACATCCTGCAAACAAGTTTTCTTCCGAAGCTTCAAACTATGACCTCTAGTTCTAGAGCCAGCCATATCGAAATATCGATCCCTATCCACTCTATCATAACCATGAAGGAATTTAAAGACTGTCACCATATCCCCCCTTACTCTTCTAGCTTCGAGTGATGGCAAGTCTAATTCCCTCAGCCTCTCATCATAACCGAGATTGCGTATTTCTGGCACCAGTTTTGTGGCATGTCTTTGAACTTTTTCAAGCTTAGCTATGTGCTTTTTCAAGTGCGGATTCCAAAAGGGGGCTGCATATTCGAGTTTTGGCCTCACATAGGTTACATAAATATTTCTGAACATTTCCTTGTCCATGTGCCTGAAGGCTACCCTTACATTTGATAAGAATGCATATGCTGCCCTTACTACGCCATTTATATGTATTTCTGGAGACAAATCTGCCAATATGTTTACTCCTAGATCTCTCTCATTTTCTGTCTCCTGAAGTTGTACTCCAGCCACCGAGTAGTCAAGCTTGGGCCTTCTTGCACTTGTACCCATTCTCATTACCTTACATTTTGAGGTATTGAATTTCATTAGCCACTTTTCTGACCACTCATGCAGATTATTTAGATCCTCCTGAAGTTCTCTACCATTGTTCTCGTTTTTTACTTTCTTCACAATCTTTGCATCATCTGCAAACATATTCATGAATGAATTTACAGACTCTGGTAGGTCATTTACATATACAAGGAACAAAAGTGGCCCTAAAACTGAACCCTGTGGAACTCCACTACTAACTCTTCTCCATTCAGACACTGAGTGTCTTACTCTAACCCTCTGTTCCCTTCCTTCTAAGTAAGTTTTTATCCATTCCAAGACATTTCCACCTATTCTAGCCATTGATTGCAGCTTCCTAATAAGTCTCCCATGTGGAACAGTGTCAAACGCTTTCTGGAAGTCTAGGAATATGCAATCTGCCCAGCCCTCTCTTTCCTGTAAGATTTGGCTTACCTCATCATAAAATTCTAATAAGTTTGTTACTGTTGATCTTCCTTCTCTGAAGCCATGTTGCCTCACTGACAAAAAGTTGAAGGATTCCAAGTGAAGAGAGATATGTTTCCTTAGTAGTTTCTCCATAAGTTTGCAAACTATGCTGGTCAAGGAAACTGGTCTATAGTTCAGAGCCGTATCCCTCCTTCCCTTTTTGAAGATAGGTATCACATTTGCTTGTTTCCAGCATCTTGGAATCTCCCCCGACTCCAATGACTCCTTAAATATGATACTTAGTGCCACTGATATTGTGTTTGCGCATTTTTTAAGCACATGAGGGGATATGTCATCAGGACCTGTAGCTTTATGAACATCTAAATCCATCAGCGCTTTGCATACCTCTGTGGCTGTAAGGTTGATGTTCTCTAATACCGGCCCTTGAGCTTCTATCACTGCAATCTGAGGGGGTGGGGTATTTTCTACTGTAAATACTGACTGAAACTCCTTGTTCAATTCTTTGCAGATCTCTTCGTCCGTCTCAGTGATGCTTCCATCCGCTCTCTTTAGCCTTAAAACCTGTTCTTTTACCTTCAGTTTTCCTCTGATAAAGCTGTGGAAAAGCTTGGGATTTTCTTTCGCCTTCCTGGTGATGTCCCTCTCATAATCTTTCTCTGCCTCTCTCCTTTTACTTAGGTAGTCATTTCTTGCTCTTTTGTAGGTTTGCCAGGCATTTATGTTTTTTCTCCTCCTATACCTTTTCCAGCATTTGTCTCTCCACTCCTTAGCTCTTTTACACCCATTATCGAACCATTTCTCTCTGGCATGAATTACACCTACTTTGGTGACAGGTATGCAGCAATCTACAATCTTCCCATATTTCTCACAAAAGATGTCATACATTTCTTGTACAGATTTGTTGTAAAATAAGGTTCTCCAGTCAATAACTGCAAAAAGCTCATTCATTTTGATGTAATCTCCTTTCTGATAGTTCCTCCTCATGTCCTCAGTGCCTCTACTCTCAGGAAGAATGTCTTCAATGATATACTCCATCAACAACACACAGTGGTCACTCTTTCCAATTGGTGGTTCATACTCAATATTTTCAATATCCAACACATTATCTGTGAACACCAGATCAAGTAGTGATGGCTCATCCCCACCCCTGGCTCTTGTTGGTTCCATTACATGTTGGTGTAGGAAATTCCCTTGTACGCAATCTAGGAATCTTGCCCCAAAGGAGTCCTCACCACTGTGTGGGTCAAGATTTATCCAATCTATCTCTTTATGATTAAAGTCTCCCATAATCAAAATCCTACATTTTTTCTCCCGCGCCATGTTAACAACTGAGTTTATGACTTCAATCGTACCTATATGACTTTCCTCATAAATTTCAAGCCTATTTTGGTTCCTTGGTGGGTTGTATACAACAGTTATTATAATGCTCTCTGACCCAGTATTTATGCGAGCAACAAGAAATTCCCTGAACTCACTTTCTATAGCCAAGTTTATCTCTTCAACTTGAATCCTCTCACTTATGAGCAGTGCTATCCCTCCACCAGTCCTCTCAGATCTTTCGACCCTTAGTATTCTGAAGCCCTTAGGAAAAACTGTGACACTGTTTATGTCCTCACTCAACTTAGTCTCTGTAATTGCTACTATATCTGCCTTACTGTTGTGAATCCTATCTTTTAATTCTACTGCCTTACCAGCTAATCCATCAGCATTTGTGTATAACAATCTTAATGAGGCCCCATCCCCTGATCTTCTGTCATTATCTTCTTTATCTCCCCTTTGTCTGGAAGTATTCCGTAACGAAAATTTTTCTTCTCTTCTTCATTTCTTTCATCATTTAACCTTCTTGCCTCTTGCAACAAGTTTTTGATCTTTCCCATCTCTTCCTGTGTTCTGTATCGTCTAATGAACACTTCTTTGCATTCTTGAAGGTCTTTTAGACTTTTTTTTCTCAACAATATTTCCCTACATGTCTCCCCTCTCTCAAAGGTTACTTTTGTTGGTCTCGGCTTTCCTTCCCTCGAATATTTACCTAGTTGGTGTATGTTTACAATATCCTCAGGACCACATACTACTCCAAGCTTTCTTATCAGGTCTACAACCCTAGCTTTATTTTCTTCAAGTCTCCCCTGCCATGTTGGCTCCTGGGATTCACTTATGCCTGAGATTACCACTGTCTTCTCCTTATCAAGTGCCTGTCTGATGAGTGGGTTTGCCCTTTCCATCACAACGTCTTTCATTTTTTCGATTACTGTCTCTTTATAATCAACTGTTTGTATGTTTTCCAGTGCCACCACCTTTACAGCCTCTTTTACTGCCACATTCCCCTTTAGTGCATCAGCAAAGGACGTTTTCATGGCATCATTTTCCATATTCAGCTCCTGGAACTCTTTTCTGAACTGTTCAATGTTTTCCTTAATCTGAACATTCCAAGCAGCAATCTCGTCTCTCTCAGAAGATAGCAGTGAACTAACATCTAATTCCTTTAGGTTGTCATTTAGCTGTTTGTTTTTATCTTCTTGATTAGAAATTCTAGATTCTAGTTGACTCTTTTCCCCTTCCAGCTTCTTTATTCTTTTTTCTAGTTCCTTTCTCTCCTGCCCTTGTGCTTTATTTGCTTCCTCCAAAGATCTTATTTGTTCTCTGAGTGTTTCATTCTCTTTCATTTCTCCATCCATATTCCGAATTTTATCATCAAGGCTTGTAACCATTTCCTCTAACTTCTTGATTCTCTGTTTAAGTCCTCTGATGACTACCCCTTCTCCCGACCCATGGGTGGGAGAGGTTTGGGACAGAGATGGCTTCATTTTTATGTTCTCCCTCTCACAGAATATAGAAAGAAGACGAGAAAGAGGAAAAAAAAAAAGAAAAGAGAAAAACTTCTAATTTACCTTCACACAGAATTTTTATATCTCCATATAAGTGCTATTTCGTGACTCAGTTTGCCTCCTTTCTGGTAACACACATCTTAACTTAAAAACTTGACCATGGTAATTTAAGTATAAAAAGAAAAAGAAAAACAAAAGTCAAACCTGAAGGAAAATTCGAATTTGTGTTCGAGGTGGCACCCACCTGTTTCTGTTATATATTCTTCCTAACTGATAAACTGACTTGCTAACCAAGATATGTTATCACGGGATTTAGACTTTACATTTAACTCAATATATATACAAAATAACAAAATAGCAAACGAGAAAGCTAAAAGAAAAGCAAAAAAAAAAAATGAAGAAAAATAGGACTGCTGTACTACTTGGCAACTTAACTCAGTACTGTTGACAGGTGGGTATTTGGTAATTTTTTTTTTCTTTTATTATTCAATTTTTTCGTGTATCAAACTAACTAACTAGTTAATATAAATGGGAAGGATACTGTTTTTAACAATATATAGAACCACAGGATCAGGTAAAACGGCTTAAGAGCTTTCCCCAGTTTACACAAAAAATTAGGTAATGTGGTGTGAGGCTCCACGTCTGGCAACTCTTCTAGATTTCCCTCAAGGCAGAATCTGGACGGCAGCTTCTCTCTCTTCCTCACGAAAAAGTTCTCAATTTTTTTCCTTTAATATGAACAGTCTCGCCTTACAACAAATATTAGTTTTTGTACTCACAATACTCTGCAGGAGGATTTCAGATTTTTGGAAATTATGGTAAAGTTTTCCACTAAGCACTTTAGTCACTGGAAACAGTTTAAATTTTAAGAGGAGCGATTCCGTGTGTCACTGAACGCGCGGTGTGTGTGTGTCATTGGGTACTGATGTTTTTAGTGTTTTAGGCAATCTTTGTGCTCCTGATTTGCCCCACACAAAGTCTTATGCAGACTTGGTTCAGTTATTGAAAGGTCATTTTATTGTTACGCCTTCTTATCACAGAAGTTTGCTAGCCTTCCAGCAAAGAAAAAAAAGGAAGGATGAGAGTGTAAAAGAATTGTATGCTGATTTAAAGGCTCTAGCAAAGCATTGTAATTTTGGCAACCAATTTGATGGTAGAGTAAGAGATCAGTTATTTATGGCTGTAGATGCTGAAGTTTATTTTTCAAATATAGTGGCTCTCAACATAGATCTCCAAGCAATGACCTCTCAGGCTATTTTGGAGAGAATTTTGAACATGGAAAAAGCATTTGTAAGTGAGAAAGATGAGGTTCAGTCACAGGTTCAGGTTGTAAGAAGAAAATATGTAGGTTTATCTTGTCAACATTGTGGTTCCTCTCATGACAGCTTTTATTGTAGATTTAAGCATTTATCATGTTATAATTGTCATAAAAAGGGTCATTTACAGAAGGTTTGTAAAGAAGCCAAAAGAGAGAGTGGTTATAGTACAGCTAAAGGTTCAAATAGACCAAGCAAGAAAGATTTTAGGAGTAAACCTAAGTTTAATAGTAGGAAAACTGTAAAGATTGTGAATGATCAAGATGTATCATTAAGTGATAATGATGATGAGGATGATAAAGTGTTAACTGTCAGAGATAAAATCTATGCTGTTCATGCTGAACAATTTTATTTTTCTGTTAATAAGATCCAAGTTCCTTTTGAGGTTGATAGTGGTGCTACTGTTTCAACTTTGAATAAAGATTGGGTTGAGAAGTTGAATTTGAAAGTTGAACAATGTAAGAAACCCTTACAGGCTTATGATGATTTTAAAATAAAGGTTTTGGGAAAAGTGGTTGCTCCTGTTGTGTATAATGGATATAATGTATCACAAGTCTTTTATGTTGTTGGTTCAAAGAATACAAATTTATGTGGTAAAAATCTAATGAAACAAGTTGGTATTTATTTAGCAGGATTAGATGGAAGTACCAAGGTTAACAATGTTCATAATGTAAGTGTTGAACAAGTGTTTGAAGATTATAATGTTAATGTAAGCAAACCTATTTCTAGCATTGTAGCTAAAATTCATATAAAGAGTGATGCTATTCCAAAGTTTGTAAAAGCACGTACTGTTCCATTTTACCATAAAGAGATGGTTGAAGAGGCCATTGATAAACTTGTAAGTGAAAATATTATAGAATCTGTATCTCATAGTGAATGGGCTGCGCCTATTGTACCTGTGTTAAAAGAGAATAAGAAAGAAATTCGCATATGTGCAGATTTTAAGCATTTGAATAAGCAAATACAATGTGATAAATACCCCTTGCCTAAGATTGATGAACTTTTGTGCAGTGTTGGCAAAGGCAAAATTTTTTCTAAGATTGATTTGAAGAATGCATATTTGCAAATACCTGTTGAAGAACAAAGTCAAGAGTTTTTAGTTATTAATACACACAAAGGAATGTATAAATACAAGAGGTTGCCCTTTGGCTTGTCCTCTTCTCCTGGTATTTTTCAAAGATTTATTTCACAGATCTTATGTAATATTGATGGTGTTGCTGCATATATGGATGATATAGTTGTCAGTGGTGAAACTAAAGATGAGCATGATGAGAGACTCAAGAAAGTTTTAAATGTGTTGCAATCTCATAATGTACAGATAAATAAGAGTAAAACAGTTTTAAATATGGAATGTATTGAATATTTAGGTTACTGTATATCAAGTGAAGGAATAAAACCATCCCCAAAGAAGGTTAAAGCAATTTTGGATGCTCCTTGTCCTACCTCAGTAGCAGAGGTCCACTCATTTTTAGGGATGATTACATTTTACTGTAGATTTATTAAGAATTTTTCAACTAAATCAGCTCCATTGTATGATTTACTGAAAAAAGGTGCCAAGTTTGAATGGACAAAGATTGAACAGAATGCATTTAAATGTCTTAAACAAGATTTTGTAGACTCTAAAGTATTAGTAAATTTTGATGGGTCATATCCCTTGATTGTAGAAGTTGATGCTTCACCTGTTGGTGTAGGATGTGTGTTATTGCAAAAGGTCAATGGAGTAGAAAGACCTATTTATTTTGCAAGTAAGAAATTGAGTAGTGCTGAGATGAAATATTCACAGTTGGATAAAGAAGGATTGTCTTTGATTTTCGCTGTCAAAAGATTTAGATATTTTCTTTTGGGTAGAAAATTTATGGCCAGAACGGACCATAAACCACTTTTAGGATTGTTTGGTAAAGATAAGCCAATTCCTCAGAATGCCAATTCTAGGATACAAAGATGGGCTTTGTTACTTTCTCAATATGACTTTGATCTAGTGCATAAACCTGGAAAGGAAAATGTTATTGCCGATGCACTTAGCCGTCTTCCAGTAGAAGATGAAATTCAGTCTGGGATTCCTGCTGAGTATGTAAGATTAGTGGAATTGCTTGATTTTGATGAAATTTCTTATAAGGTAATTAGACAATATAATAAGAAAGATAAAGTGATGTCTCAGTTAATTAATTGTCTAAGATTTGGTTGGTCTAAAGAAAATAATTTGTTACTCATGGAATATGGTAATGTTAAAGATGAATTGTCTCTTCATAATGATGTAGTGTTATACAGGAATCGTATTGTAATACCTGTAGAGTTGAGGTGTAAGATATTGACTCATTTACATAATGGTCATAATGGAATAAATGCCATGAAAGCAGAGGCTAGGAAATGGGTTTGGTGGCCAAAGATTGACCAAGACCTTGCAGAGATGACAAAGAATTGTAATATTTGTTTTAAGAATTATAAACAACCACCAGCTAATACTTTGTCATGGCCTAATACGGGAAAACCATGGTCTAGGGTCCATATGGACTATGCAGGTCCTATTGATGGTAAATATTTTCTAATTGTCATTGATTCTTATAGTAAGTTCTTAGATATACAGTTCTCTAGTTCTGCAACATCTGGTGTCACTATAAATCACCTAAGGAAAGTATTTTCTAATTTTGGCTTGCCAGACATGATAGTGTCAGATAATGCTCCTAATTTTGTATCACAGGAAATGAAGGTGTTTTTGCAAAAGAATGGTATAAAACATGTTTGTCCTGCCCCTTATCATCCAGCCTCTAATGGTCTTGCAGAAAGAGCTGTAAGGACATTTAAGGAGGGTTTAAGGAAATTTAAAGAGGGAGATTATACTACTAGAGTTTGTCGTTTTCTTTATAACTATAGAAGAACTGTACATTCTGCTACAGGAAAAGCTCCTGCAGAGATTATGTTTAATAGAAATTTCAGAGGTACTGTAGATGTAAAGCTGAAAGAAAGTAAAGAATGTAATGATAGTCTTTCAAATGAAGAAAACATGTACAAAGTTGATGATGCTGTGTTTGCACGTAACTATGGTAAAGGTCCACTATGGGTGGAAGGTAGAATTGTAGAAGTATTAGGTTTAAGAAATTATAAAGTGCAAGTACATTGTTCAGGGAATATGATATGGAAAAGACATTCTGATCAATTGATGCATAGATATTTTGGAGATTTCAATCAGTCTAATAATGAAATGTTGAATAATGATTATGATAATCCTGTTGTAAGTGAAATTGAAGCTGATAATCCTGTTGTAACAAGTGTTCCTAGTGAATTAACAACCAATTCTAATATTATAGAAACAAATGGTGTACTTTCAAAAGATGTTATTAATGTACCTTCAAGAGATGTAAGTAATAGTGCATGTGATGAGTTACCTATACAGACTCCAGTAGTGAGAAGGTCTCAGAGAAATATCAAGCCCCCTGATCGTCTTAATTTGTAAATAGTGTTTTGAACTCCTTATATAGAATTTTCATGTGTGCCTTGTTTTAAGAAGTTGATGACTTATTTTTTATATGTGATGTATTGCAAATTCTAGGGGAAAGGAATGTTATGATATAAGTGATCTAATCCTTTATTGATAATAAGGTTATTCCCTTTATCGCACCTCTTTTGTTTTCATTGTACTTCTACCTATTTGGTTTCTAATGTTTATATTGATTGAGCCGACCGGCACACATCTTGCAACAATAAACTGGAAGCCATGATATACGCTCATTATTAATACAAACCTTTACATGAAGAGAGATATGTTTTCTTAGTAGTTTCTCCATAACTTTGCAAACTATGCTGGTCAAGGAAACTGATCTATTGTTCAGAGCCGTATCCCTCCTTCCCTTTTTGAAGATAGGTATCACATTTGCTTGTTTCCAGCATCTTGGAATCTCCCCCGACTCCAGTGACTCCTTAAATATGATACTTAGTGCCACTGATATTGTGTTTGCGCATTTTTTAAGCACATGAGGGGATATGTCATCAGGACCTGTAGCTTTATGAACATCTAAATCCATCAGCGCTTTGCATACCTCTTTGGCTGTAAGGTTGATGTTCTCTAATACCGGCCCTTGAGCTTCTATCACTGCAATCTGAGGGGGTGGGGTATTTTCTACTGTAAATACTGACTGAAACTCCTTGTTCAATTCTTTGCAGATCTCTTCATCCGTCTCAGTGATGCTTCCATCCGCTCTTTTTAGCCTTAAAACCTGTGTGTGTGTGATTACCTAATTGTGATTACCTACTTGTGTTTACGGGAAAGAGCCCAAAGCTCGTATCTTCCCGTCTCCTGATCGGATCCATTTTAGACTTAGTGATACTTATTATACCTGTCCATAAAACTATGGATTGAGATAGCATTAACTACCTCCTCGCTTAGCCAATTCCAATTATCAACTACTCTTACACTGAAAAAGTATTTCCTTACATCCTGCAAAGAAGTTTTCTTACGAAGCTTCAAACTATGACCTCTAGTTCTAGAGCCAGCAATATCAAAATATCCATCCCTATCCACTCTATCATATCCATGAAGGAATTTAAAGACTGTCATCATATCCCCCCTCACTCTTCTAGCTTCGAGTGATGGTAAGTCTAATTCCCTCAGCCTCTCATCATAACTGAGATTGCGTATTTCTGGCACCAGTTTCGTGGCATGTCTTTGAACTTTTTCAAGCTTAGCTATGTGCTTTTTCAAGTGCGGATTCCAAAAGGGGGCTGCATATTCGAGTTTTGGCCTCACATAGGTTACATAACTATTTCTGAACATTTCCTTGTCCATGTGCCTGAAGGCTACCCTTACATTTGATAAGAATGCATATGCTGCCCTTACTATGCCATTTATATGTATTTCTGGAGACAAATCTGCCAGTATGTTTACTCCTAGATCTCTCTCATTTTCTGTCTCTTGAAGTTGAACTCCAGCCACCGAGTAGTCAAGCTTGGACCTTCTTGCACTTGTACCCATTCTCATTACCTTTCATTTTGAAGTATTGAATTTCATTAGCCACTTTTCTGACCACTCATGCAGATTATTTAGATCCTCCTGAAGTTCTCTACCATTGTTCTCGTTTTTTACTTTCTTCACAATCTTTGCATCATTTGCAAACATATTCATGAATGAATTTACAGACTCGGGTAGGTCATTTACATATACAAGGAACAAAAGTGGCCCTAAAACTGAACCCTGTGGAACTCCACTACTAACTCTTCTCCATTCAGACACTGAGTGTCTTACTCTAACCCTCTGTTCCCTTCCTTCTAAGTAAGTTTTTATCCATTCCAAACCATTTCCACCTATTCTAGCCATTGATTGCAGCTTCCTAATAAGTCTCCCATGTGGAACAGTGTCAAACGCTTTCTGGAAGTCTAGGAATATGTAATCTGCCATGCCCTCTCTTTCCTGTAAGATTTGGCTTACCTCATCATAAAATTCTAATAAGTTTGTTACTGTTGATCTACCTTCTCTGAAGCCATGTTGCCTCACTGACAAAAAGTTGAAGGATTCCAAGTGAAGAGAGATATGTTTCCTTAGTAGTTTCTCCATAACTTTGCAAACTATGCTGGTCAAGGAAACTGGTCTATAGTTCAGAGCCGTATCCCTCCTTCCCTTTTTGAAGATAGGTATCACATTTGCTTGTTTCCAGCATCTTGGAATCTCCCCTGACTCCAGTGACTTTTTAAATATGATACTTAGTGCCACCGATATTGAGTTTGCGCATTTTTTAAGCACATGAGGGGATATGTCATCAGGACCTGTAGCTTTATGAACATCTAAATCCATCAGCGCTTTGCATATCTCTGTGGCTGTAAGTTTGATGTTCTCTAATACCGGCCCTTGAGCTTCTATCACTGCAATCTGAGGGGGTGGGGTATTTTCTACTGTAAATACTGACTGAAACTCCTTGTTCAATTCTTTGCAGATCTCTTCATCCGTCTCAGTGATGCTTCCATCTGCTCTCTTTAGCTTTAGAACCTGTTCTTTTACCTTCAGTTTTCCTCTGATAAAGCTGTGGAAAAGCTTGGGATTTTCTTTAGCCTTCCTGGTGATGTCCCTCTCATAGTCTCTCTCTGCCTCTCTCCTTTTACTTAGGTAGTCATTTCTTGCTGTGTGTGTCACTGAACGAAATGGACGTATATTTCGTACACAGTAGCCTTTTTTTCTGAGCCTGGTGAATTTAACATGCACTTTTTTTCTTTTCGCACTGAGTGAGATTGAGTTAGTTCTCCTATATTATGTATGACCCTTTTTAATAGACTATATAACTTTGGGAGGAGTTTAAGAGGTTAAGATTAATTAATAAAATTATATAAAAATATTACATAAAATAGAAGAAATAAATTAATAAAACAATTGAAATTAATATAACAACCAGTATTAAAGGTTAAAGGTTGCCGGTGTTTCAGTTCCGAAATCCATCTGAGATGCTCCTCAGAACGTCAGCCGAGGCAAGCCCCAACCTCCCACTGTGATGCCCATCCACAGCAGTAACCTACCCAGTAAACAGCTTAAACTCTCGGTCCTGAGCGGGAACCGATCTGTCGACCTCACGAATGCGAGGCCAGCGCGTTACCACTTCATTAATGTACTTGACTGACGATGTTATGTGCGATAAATCTATTTATAAAATAAAAGAGAAAAAGCCTTTCTCTCTCTCTCTCTCTCTCTCTCTCTCTCTCTCTCTCTCTCTCTCTCTCTCTCATTAGCACCATGATCACTTTCTTCACAGTCGCTACAAGTATCGCAGACGCGGGTTAATGGTGCGGAAAAACAATGTAGTTAGTGCTCGGCTCAGAATGGGGTATCGGCCTTTATGGCAGGTCTCCCAGACTCTAGATATGCCACAGTACACATCCTGTAAATTATGCAACCGTCCTAATGCTAACACTCTTGACCACTATTGTCTTCAGTGCCCCACAGTGAGAGATGTTTTACCACGAGGTCAGAACTTAATACAGATCTGCTCATTTTTACTTAATGATGACAACCTTGATGTTATTCTTGCTCGTTATCCTCACTTTGGTGGCCATTAATTATATTGAATTATACATATATTTTCTGTATGTCGCTGTATAATTCTGTTTGTGTATTCTGTGTTTCTCTGAGCTTTACTTTTGTATATAATGTACTCTGTGCTGCCATACTGTGAGTTGTGTGTTAGTATGCAGCAATGTTTTATCAATGTGTGCACCTCCCTGTAAACTATATTCTATTCTTGGTTTTTGTATCCATTTGAAGCATTATTTGTATGAATTCATGTAATGTCTGACGCCTTGGCGCAATAAATTAATAAAATAAAATATCTCTCTCTCATTACGAGAAAGGTTCTCACAAATTGAAATATCTAGATGGAAACGTTTTCTATGTAATAAGTGCACTAAAATAGTTCTAATAAGCTTAAGTTATATTAAATGAAAAATATGCACTTGAATAAATATATACTGCTATCGAAAGTTAAATTATTAATGTGGATAACCTTTAACTGCAATTTTACGGCATTATTTGATGATTAAATAATATAGAGAACGACCCTTTCCAAACCTTCCCTTCTCAAAACCAAAACAAAGGCAGTTCGTTAATCGTGATCTTGAGGAAAATGCATTTATTTCATATATATTATGTTGTTAAAACGTGTTAAAATCCATTGTTTGTTTTTTAAGCAACCGAAATGAAACGTGTTATTCTTTTTAGAAATGGATCTGGAGTAGATGGAAAGGTAAAATAGATGTGGTTAAGATTCTTTTTATGCACCCTTCAGTAACTCTTAGACCTCATCAGATTGTAATTCTTTGACATTTATGCCTAAAACGCACATCACCACACCTGGAAAACTTACTTTGGTAAAAAATAACGCAAGTAAGTTTACGGTTAATTGTTATAAATAAGCAAAACCAGAAAGGGGCCGTTGTTTTACACAAGAGATGACAAACACCACTAATTCTTAGCCATACTGTTGTATAGAAATCCAAATTTGACCTGTTAAGATACGTAAGTAAACTAAACTGCTTAGAATACTGCTCGCACATTTGTGGTGCTTCTTCATATACTTATCTCCTTGATAGGGTTGAACCTAAGGCAGTCAAGACTCGTTAATGACCCTTCTGTTATTTCTAATCTGGATTCTCTTTCTCTTTGCTGTAAGGTATCATCCTTTTCTCTTTTATCGCTGCACTGATGAGTAAGCGAGTCTCATCCCTCCCCTACTACCGAGGCCGCATAACACTTGCCAAGTGGCCTCATCTCACAGGTACTGTGAGGAGATTTGTAGCTCAAGGATTGGTCGGTGCAGTGACTGCGTCTTCCCATCTACTTCCAGACTTTGGAACTCTCTTCCTCGTTCTCCTTCTTCTTCTTCGTCTACATCTTTTCCCACTTTTATGTGGGGTCGATGTTTCTGGCCAGTGTTCTCCATATGTTTCCCATACCTCATCACCCATCAAACCTTTAGACCTCAGGTCGTCATTGATGCAATCCATCCACCTACGCTTTGGTCTCCCCCTTAATTATATTGAATTATACATATATTTTCTGTATGTTGCTGTATAATTCTGTTTGTGCATTCTGCATTTCTCTGAGCTTTACTTTTGCATATAATGTACTCTGTGCTGCCATACTGTGAGTTGTGTGTTAGTATGCAGCAATGTTTTATCAATATGTACACCTCCCTGTAAACTATGTTCAACTCTTGGTTTTGTATCCATTTGAAGCATTATTTGTATGAACTCATGTAATGTCTGACGCCTTGGCGCAATAAATTAATAAAATAAAATAAAATAATCCCCCTCCTTCTCCTACCCTGTATATCCATTTCCATCACTCTCCTCCCAACATACTGTTCATCCCTCCTAACGATATGACAATACCATCTTAGTCTACTTTCTTGTATCTTATCTGATATTTTTCTAACTTTTGAGGTACCTCTAATTACCTCGTTTCTGATCTTATCGCTTCTTGTCACCCCACACATACATCTCAACATCCTCATCTCTGCCATATCCAGTTTTTTCTCTTGTGTCTTCTTTATTGCCCATGTCTGCTCCATACATCATCGCAGTTCTCACAACTGTCTTATGCACTTTACCCCTCAACTTAATCCCTATTCTCGTGTCGCACAGCACCCCAGAGACTTTCTTCCAGTTCTTCCATCCCGCTTGTATTCTGTGGGTTATTTCTGACTATAGGTCACCATCCTCTGCTACTGTTGATCCAAAATACTTGAACTTTTCAACTCTTTTCAACACCTCCCCCTCCAAATTGACCTCCCTATCCTCATCATCTCTCAACCTCAAGTACTCTGTCTTCTTCCTGCTGATTCTCAATCCTCTATCCTCCATCACTCTTCTCCACTCCACAAGCTTCTCCTCCACTACGTCTTGTCTGTTGCTACACAGTACAATGTCATCTGCAAAGAGCATACACCATGGTGACTGATCTCTAATACCCTGGGTTACTACATCCAAGACCCTCTCTTACCTATCTTGGATGATTCTTACATATTTCTCAGGGACTCCCTTTTCTTTAATACACCTCCACACCTCTTGATGTGGTACTTGATCATATGCCTTTTCCAGGTCAATAAAGACTATATGCAGTCCTTTCTGTTTCTCCCGATGCATTTCCATCATTTGTCTCAAGGCAAATATGGCATCCACTGTCCCTCTTCCAGGCATGAAGCCTAAATCATTTAACCTATCTGCCTTCAAAGAGCAGATCTGTCGTCATCTCAGTGCCTAATCCTGCCATATCTCTAGGTCCTCAGTACTTCGACTATTCTTTCAGCCTATCCTTTTCCTGTTGTTTATCATTACCTCATCTCTGCCTTGTCCTTAACCTTTCACTTCTCGTTTGTCTTAATGTATTCTTCGTGCCTGGGCCTTTTACTATTAGGGCAATTTTCTTGCCTGTCCCAGTGTCACTCATATAAAAAAAAAGATAACCTAACCTAGGTTAGATAGGTTAGTTTCGTACCTTGTAGTAGATCTTACATCACGGATTCCCTCTTCTATTATGGACTTGGTTGATGCCTTCTTGCACAGGAATTTGGTTTTGTCAAGTGCGACTGTGTCTGACGTGAATGCCCTTTCCAACCTCAGACCATGGCTAGCCTTGACCCCCCTCCCCGAACTGTTGCAAATCGGAATCGGAAGCATTACCACTCAGCCATGGCGGGTATATTTGGGTGTTTAAGCAGCAGCGTGCTGCACTTGAAAATTGGTAATGTCTCATGTGTAAACAATGTCCCCTCTGTGTGGAGATTTGTAACTCGCGGATTGGTCAGTACAGCCACTGCTTCTTCCCATCTACCTCCAGACTCTATAATTCTCTTCCTCCTTCTGTCTTTCCTAATTCTTTTGACCTATCATCCTTCAAAAAGCAGCTCTATCATCATCTCAGGGCCTAATCCTCAATATCTCTGGGTCCTCTGTACTTTGACTGTTTTTTCGGTCTTCCGTTTTCCTTTGTGTGATATTACCTCATCTCTTCCTTGTCCTTAACATTTTTCTTTTCCCTCATCTTGGTGTTTTCTTGTGCCTGGGCCTTTATTGATTTAGGCAGTTTTTGCCTGTCCCGGTGTCACATAAAAAAAAAAAAAATTAACTGTAAGTGTCTCTATTCTGAGCTAATTTCAATCTTCAAATATACATCTACTCTTCTGCCATGAAAATCGTATTATCAAAATATACTTCCCACAGGTTTTGTTAGTAACACACTCCCTTGAAGAAGTGTTAGTAGAAGCATCTCAAAAACTAGGAATTCGCGCAACTCATCTGTACACACCACAAGGGGGCCTTATTGATGACATAAGGTTGATACGGTAAGTGACTGTACCTCTTATTTATTCTTTCAGCCTGTCCTTTTCCTATTGTGTATTATTCCATTATTTCTGCCATGTCCTTAAACTTCACTTTTTCTTCGTCATAATGTTTTCTTGGTGCCCGGACCTGATGAGGGCATTTTCCTTGCCTGTCACGTTGTCACACTCATAAACAAACAAAAAAATATTACTATTATTATTATTATTATTATCATCATTATTATTATTATTATTATTATTATTATTATAATAATCCAAGCAACAAACCAAGCTTGAAAAAATCAAAGACTATAAACTAGTTGACTCCAGCAGTAGAAGCAACATGGTGAGGAAATGAAAAAGGAGAAGATCAAAAGAATTTGAAGTTATGTAATATGGTACAATGCATCATTTCAATACCATCATTTTTCCAGTATAAGTTTGAAAACTTAGTGTCCAATCTTAAACTTCTCTATTCTATGTGTATTTACAGTGATGACGACATACTATATGTCTCAGAAGGTGAAGATTTTAATTTACCTGCGCACCCTAGTCCGGGCGTCCGACCAAGGGGATATGTGGGGACTATTACGTCTAACACCTCGGTGGCTGGTCCACTATCTTCCTGTGGTTTGTATCATATTATCTTGTTATTATTGTACTTGATACAGAAAACAGTCATTAGTTCTTATGTATTGATCATATATGAAGAGGTTTAAAAGCATGTTGTAGTTCAATGTAAAATACTTTTGCTATTAATTGTATTACTTATAGCAAAAATATTGACGTCTGTTTAAACATAATTACAAAGTAATGATGCAGTTTACAATCTTCCATAAGTTATAGATATTTTCAATTATTACTTCAGAAAATGTCTCTTCAACGCACGACTGGGTAACGCTTAATGTAGGAGGAAGGATCTTCAGCACAACGCGAGCTACTTTAGTCACCAAAGAACCAAATTCCATGCTAGCAAAGTGAGTCATTAATAAATCCAAGTCATATCAAAACGAAGTAACGAAACCAATTTATGAATGTATTAAATTTGATTAATGCAACGTATGTAACCATATGAGGTAGTGGTCACTTTATCAAAGTGCTGTTGCTCTTGACTTTGAGTCTTCAGGTCGAGGGCTCGCGACCTGCCACAGTCTGACAGTAGAAAAGGCATTCACTCAGGGTAACAATCCCTCTGCCAAAACCAAAGTCCTTCGAAAGAAAGCACCGTCCTAGCACTTAGTAGAATAGGGTGACCGTGATGTAAAACCAGTTACATCATGTATGCGTATGAGATGAGTATTGTAGCAGGTAATTTCCTGGTTGATTTAAGTCTCTCCCAGGTTCTCTTGCCTGTTAGGGGCAAGGACAGATTGTGTCATTTTGGTCTCCTGGCCTTTCTTCTAAGTTGCTTGGCACCATCTTCAGACTTCCAGCTCCAGAGGGTGGATCTATAGCAAATACGCTGCCACTCCACCTTCAAGAATTATTATTTTTTTAAAGAACGTGAGGAGATATAAAATTAGCCAACAGAAAATTGAAATTAGTCATATATCTAATGTATATTATCAGCATTTTGAATTCTTAACTATATTTTTAGAATGTTTGATTCGGAGGGCAGCAGTTTACCTCCTAGTGCCCGAGACGCACATGGCGCATATCTTATCGATCGTTCATATACTTATTTTGAACCTCTTCTTAATTTCTTGAGAAATGGAACCCTCATTCTTGATCCAGGAATAAATCCTGAAGGTTCGTAATTTTTATTGTATTCTTTGGATGTGACTAAAAAGAATATCATGAGTCTTGTTAATTTTCTTATACTGAAATACATTTACTTATATTGAAATACAGCTCTTAAGTTGAAATACATTTTCTTATATTGAAAGACAATTTCTTATATTGAGACATTTTCTTATATGGAAATACGTTATGTTATATTGAGTATACAGTTCTTATGTTGCAATACATTATCTTATATTGAAATACAGTTCTTATGTTGAAGTACATTTTCTTATATTGGAATACAGTTTCTTATATTGAAATACAGTACATTTTCTTATATTTTCATGGCTTTCAAGGCTTTACACTTGCTCTTTCTATGTTCCACATAAACATTTCTTTCAGAACAACTCGTAGGCTTACAATGAATAATTATATGTAGATCAGTTCTTTTATAGTATTAGGATCTTGTAAGCAAAGTAACCTGCAGAACTCCGAGTAAAGTTAAATAACCACGTAAATGGCCTAAAATATCCATCATAATGATATGGAGGTGTTAGAGCACTCAATTCAGGAAGTGACAAACCCATATTTGAGCCCATTATGGGGCATTAAGAAGGCCAACCTGTCTTTTTCCATTCCCCATTTAAAGGGGATTAATTATGACACATAAATGGCAAAAAACAAACAACCAAAGGCAATGCTTTGATTTTATAAGCAGCCCAGTTTATATTAATTTATCATCTTTTTGTTCAGGTGTATTAGAAGAAGCAAAGTTTTTTGGCTTTACCTCTGCAATACCTATCTTGGAAGAGCTGATATCTTCAAGGGATCATAAGCAAGAACTGGAGCCATTAACGAGGCGGGACGTGGTGGAAGCCCTGTTGCGGACGCATCATAAGGACGAGCTCCGTTTCCAAGGTGTTAATCTGCAAGGGGCGGACCTATCAAAACTCGACCTTCGTAACATCAATTTCAAGGTTATTTATCTCTGATCATATTCTAGATTATCCTGATGATGGAGGAGAATGAATATCTCAATTCCTTGCATGTTATAAAAGCCAACAAGAGGGATAGGGGACCTAAGGGCTGGCATTTCCATTGTCCCTGGAAAGATGAATCCTTGCTCTTTTTGTTCAGTTATGGTAAGCTTGCTGGCTTCAGAAGTGTATGGCATCATGTTCAATAAATATATTTAATTTTTATTTCAGTGATAATGCCTCCAATGATCATTCAGTATTACATATGACATTGCTGGTTTGATTTGTTTTAGTTCCATTTTGGTACGAGAAAGTGTGAAGCTTTATCCTTGATGCGGTAGTCCCTGTTAAGTCGCAGGACTGTTAGGATGCCGGAAAATGAGTGGGTCAGTAGAACAGTATCCTCATAAGTGTGGGATTTAATGAGCACAACTGTATGTGATTTAATAGGAATATACAATGTGATAGTTTTTTGTTATGTGTCACTCTTAACCCCAAACTGGTGGTGGCCACAGACAGGATGAAGCTGGAGAATTAAGGATGGATGCCTTTGCTAATGCCCCGCCGTGGGCTCAATCATTGGTATGTCACTTCCCGAATTGAATGCGCTACCATGGTTCCCAGTTGGATTTTTTTATTTGTCACATTTAATCCCCTCTATGTGGTCCCCAGTTGGATTTTTTTTTTGTCAAAATTAATCCCCTCTATGTGGTCCCGAGTTGGATTTTTTATGTCACAATTAATCCCTATTATGGGGGTGGACAGACAGGTTGGAGCTGGGAAATTAAGGCTGAATGCCATTCCTAACACCCTAAAGTGGGCTTGGTCGTGGATATGTCACTTTCTGAATTGAGAGCTCTAAGCGCTGCACTGCCGCAGTTCCCAGTAGGAATACGTTATACTAAATAATATGCATTTAATTTTCAGTTTGCCGATCTTTCGCACTGCAATCTCTCTGGGGTAAACATGACTGGATGTTGCTTGGAGCGAGCAAATCTCTGTGGTGCTAACTTGGAAGCGGCACAACTACTGAATGTTCGTCTCTTATGCGCTAATTTAGAATCTGCCAACTTGCGATCATGTAACTTTGAAGACCCAGCGGGAACGAGATCAAACTGTGAAGGTAATGATTATGGAGTTTTTATGGGAGTTTTCGACGAAAGTCGATTTCATTTTCATATTATTGGAAATAGCAGTTACATTACATTTTATTAAAATCTAGAGAGTTATTGATGCTCAGTAATTTATTTCCAGTACTCATTGTAATTGTAGAATGACATTATTGGCTAAAAATGAACAAAAATAATATCTTCACCCTAATATACCCTTGGCATTTCTTTTGGTAAATTTTGCAGGAGTGAATCTTAGAGGGGCGGTTTTAGAAGGGAGTATGCTGGCGGGCGTAAACCTCAGAGTGGCCACGTTGAAAAATGCTAATCTGAAGAACTGTGATTTAAGAGCTGCAGTTTTGGCTGGTGCTGATCTGGAGGTGAGTATGCTGTTGCTAGTAGAAACTTGTAGATAGTATATTTATGTATTGTAAGCTTTGAGGAGGAGGTTTTCTATAATGTGATATTCCAAACACATTGTATATATTTCAGAATTGTGACTTGTCTGGGAGTGACCTACAAGAGGCAAACTTACGAGGCGCGAATCTGAAAGACGCCGCTTTTGAGTTAATGTTGACTCCCCTCCATATGTCACAAACGATGACCTGTGACCTTTGATTGACCTCAACATACTCCAGCAGTTTGTGTATAGTTATAAAAAATTCTTGACTACTGTCTTGGCTATTATTATTATTATTATTATTATTATTATTAATAATATTAATATTTTTCTTTTTTGTCTATATCTTTTCCCACTTTTATGTGGGGTCGATGTTTCTGGCCAGTGTTCTCTATATGTTTCTGTCCCATACCTCATCACCCAACAAACCTCTAGACCTCAGGTCGTCATTGATGCAATCCATCCACCTACGCTTTGGTCTCCCCCTCCTTCACCTACCCTGTATATCCATTTCCATCACCCTCTTCCCAACATACTGTTCATCTCTCCTAACGACATGACCATACCATCTTAGTCTACTTTCATGTATCTTATCTGATATAGTTCATCCCTCCTAACGACATGGCCATACCATCTTAGTCTGCTTTCATGTATCTTATCTGATATTTCTCTAACTTTTGAGGTACCTGTAATTCCCTCGTTTCTGATCTTATCGCTTCTTGTCACCCCACACATCCATCTCAACATCCTCATCTCTGCCACATCCAGGTTTTTCTCTTGTGTCTTCTTTATTGCCCATGTCTCTGCTCCATACATCATCGCAGGTCTCACAACTGTCTTATGCACTTTACCCCTTAACTTAATCCCTATTCTCGTGTCGCACAGCACCCCAGAGACTTTCTTCCAGTTCCTCCATCCCGCTTGTATTCTGCGGGTCATTTCTGACTCTAGGTCACCATCCTCTGCTACTGTTGATCCCAAATACTTGAACTTTTCAACTCTTTTCAACACCTCCCCCTGCAATTTGACCTCTCCATCCTCATCGTCTCTTAACCTCAAGTACTCTCTCTTCTTCCTGCTGATTTTCAGTCCTCTATCCTCCATCACTCTTCTCCACTCGTCAAGCTTCTCCTCCACTATCTCTCGTCTGTTGCTACACAGTACAATGTCATCTGCAAAGAGTATACACCATGGTGACTGATCTCTAATACCCTTGGTTACTACATCCAAGACCAGATCAAATAGATATGGACTCAAAGCAGACCCTTGATGCAGACCAACATTTACTGAGAGACTTTTCGTCAAGCCCACACTGCTCTTAACATTTGCCTCTGCCCTCTCATACGTATCTTGGATGATTCTCACATATTTCTCGGGGACTCCCTTTTCTCTAATACACCTCCACACCTCTTGACGTGGTACTCGATCATATGCCTTTTCCAGGTCAATAAAGACCATATGTAGTCCTTTCTGTTTCTCCATATGCTTTTCCATCATTTGTCTCAAGGCAAATATGACATCCACTGTCCCTCTTCCAGGCATGAAGCCAAAATGCTCATCCCCAATTATCGTTACCTCTTTGAGTCTCCTCTCTATGATCTTCTCCCATATCTTCATAGTATGACTTAACAACTTTATACTCTATAATTTCCACACTCCTGAATGTCTCCCTTCCCTTTATAGATTGGGATGATTAGGCTTCTTCTCCACTCCTCTGGCATCTTTTAATGACTAAAGATCTTTTGCATTAAGTCCCACAAGATATCTATGCCTTCCTCTCCAAGACTTCTATACCTCCAATGGCATCTTATCAGCTCCTGCTGCCTTTCCATTTTTCTTTTTCCTTACTGCCCGCTTTACCTCTCTTCTAGCCACTGTTGTTGTAACTGCTTCATTTGGAAGTCCATTTTCAAATACTGCTCTTGGGTTCTCTTCATTTAGTAATCCTTCAAAATAAGTTTCCCATCTGCTATATATTTCATCCTCTTCTGCTAGAACAACTCCATGGTTATCCTTTATTTGTCTTACTTGGGTCAAGTCTTTGGATGCAGCATCTCGGGCCTTGGCAATTCGCCATATTTTCTTCTCTCCTTCTGGTGTTTCCAGCTCTTCATACACTTCATTCAATGTCTCTGCCTTTGCTTTTGCTACTGCTCTCCTTGTCTCCTGCTTTTACTCTTCTTTATCCTGCTCCAGGCCTGATAAATCTGCCTTTTTCTTAGCTTCTTTCTTGTTCTTCACCCATTCTTGCACTTCCTCATTCCACCACCATGACTCTTTATCATTTGGGGGTTTCCTTCCTGATGACTTTCCAAGTACCTCCTCACCAACCCTCAATATCACCTTACTATTCTCTGTCCACCATTCTTGTACATCTTCATACAACCTTATCGCTTCCAACACTCTTCCCTTAAACATAGCTCTCAGCTCTGCATCTTTCAATTTCCACCACTTTATCTTTGGTTCCATCCTCGGCTTCCTACTTTTCCTACATTTCCTGAGCCTGCAATCAGTTACTACTATCCTATGTTACACTGCTACACTCTCCCCATTTATTACTTTACAGTTGCTAATCTCCTTCAGATGATCTCTCCTACACAACAGTAAATCTATCTGGCTCTCCCTCCCACCACTACTGTATGTAATCAGTCTGTTTTCCTTTTTCTTAAAGAATGTGTTGACCAATGCCAGTTCAAATGCCACTGCAAAATCAATCACTCTCTCGCCCACCCCCCAGCCCCCATGAACTCTACCTATCCCAGCCCTCCCAATTTCCAAGTGGCCATTTAGATCTCCTCCCAAAATTATCCTCTCCCTTATAGGAATTGTTCTAAGCTCCTGGTCCATTTCCTCCCAAAATACATCCTTCTCCTCCGCTGTACAACCAGTTTGTGGGGTATAGGCACATACCACATTGACTACCATTTCTCCCAGTCCCAGCTGTAAACTCATAATTCTGTCACTTTCTATTCACCCCAAGTTAGCTTTCCTTCATGTCTTTGGATAGTATTATTCCTACACCATTCCTCCCTTCCTCATATGCTCCACTATAGAAAAATTTGCAACTCTCACCCAGTTCCCTAGCCTTATTTCCTTTCCACCTGGTCTCCTGCACACACAGCACTCCAATTCTCCTCCTCTCCATCAGGTTCACCAATTCTCGCCCCTTCCCAGTCATCGTCCCCACATTAAGAGTGCCCACCCACAGCACCTCATCTGACACTTTCCGTCGAGCATGCCTCTTTGACCCAGCCCGCCCATGACTGGGTAGCCCTTGCTGTCTCTCCGGAGGGGTCAGGCGAAGCCCCAACGCGTCACCTAAGGGGAACGCCCTAGTATGGTGACTATTCTCGTTATCTGTACTGGCCATATTTTGGTTTTGGCAAAATTTTTATGGCCGGATGCCCTTCCTGCGGCCAACCCTCCCCATATACCCGGGCTTGGGATTGGCACCAAGTTGAGGTTGGCTTGCCCCCCTCAGTGGCTGGGTTTATTAATATTAATATTATTATTATTATAAGCTAAGCAACAAACAAGCTAGAAAACGGGGAGGCAACTTGATGAAGAAAAGGAAAAAGACAAGATAGAAAGAAATAGAATTAAATTATGGTATATGAAATGGTACAGCTCAGAATTGCTTGAACAGAAGTTGTTTTTTTTTTTGTTCACAAACCAACATCGAAAGTACTAATCATTATTCTAGTGTTGTTGTTTTAAGGCAGTTTTTAATAATGCATGTCGCCAGTAGATGATAAATCTGTAAAACATTTTATAATTATCTGGAGTACAGTACAATATAGTATTTTGCAGTGGCAGGAATTATTGAAAATTAAATTGATATTATAGAATATAAATTATCATAATAGAACTATCTTTATCTACATATAAGATATATTGTAAGATATCTCTTGAAAACTTTGTATATATATATATATATATATATATATATATATATATATATATATATATATATATATATATATATATATATATATATATATATATATACAGGGTTGCCTCCCTTATCGCGGTAGTTCGGTTCCGGGACCCGGCGCAAACCAGGAAAATCGCGAAGTAGGATCAGCCTTAAAAAAAAAAAAAAAAAAAAAATTAAAAGATGATTATGGCACCAGGACAGGCCAAAAATTATAAAATAAAACGGCCTTTATCAGGCTGTAAAGAGAAACAGAGATGGAGAGTGGGATGACCCGCAGATGTGAAGGGATTATAAAAGATGTGTAATGAATATCCAGCTCTCTGCTGGGTTTACTATACCTCTGCATTACCTTCATGATGTCTATTCTAAAACTTCTCCTTAGATCTTATTATTATTATTATTGGAAACAATAATTTTCCTTTGATGATGATTGGGGAGATTATTATTATTATTATCATTATTATTATTATTATTATTAATATTATCATCATCATTATTACTACGGATTCGTAATTAAACCATTATTTTTACTATAAATAATGTAGTTTTGGTTGAATGAACAAGAGTTACTTAAAGATTCTCTCTCTCTCTCTCTCTCTCTCTCTCTCTCTCTCTCTCTCTCTCTCTCTCTCTCTCTCTCTCTCTCTCTCTCTCTCTCTCTCTCTCTCTCTCTCTCTCTCTCCAACATTCTATTCTACCCAACCCCCCACACTCTCTTTGTCCCAGCTAACTAGGGAGGGGCACTTTACACAGTTATTAAAAGTAAATAAACCAACAGATGTACAAACAATGATGAGCCCTTAATAATAATAATAATGATGATGATGATAATAATTCCACAATCATCATCAAAGGAAAATTATTGTTGCCAATGATAATAATAATAATAATAATTATAAAAATAATAATAATAATAATAAGATCTAAGCAGAATTATTGGAATAGACATCATGAAAGTAATGCAGAGTTATATTAAAACCCAGCAGAGAGCTGGATATTCATTACACATCTTTTATAATCCCTTCACTTCTGACAGGTCATTACACTCTCCATCTCTGTTTCTCTTTACAACCTGATAAAGTCTGCTTTATTTTATAATTTTTTGGCCCATCCTGGTGTCACAATAATCTTTAAAAAAAAAAAAAAAATTTGCCAAAAAAAAAAAAAAAAAAAAAAAAAAAAAAAAAACGCGATACAGTGAGAACGCGAACCAAGAAACGCGAAAAACCGGGGTAACACTGTAATATATATATATATATATATATATATATATATATATATATATATATATATATATATATATATATATATATATATATATATATAGTACTAAATCAATGGTGATGTTCAATAATTACACTTTTTAGCTGTGTAAGTGTAATTTTGGAGTATTGTCAGAGTTTTAGGTAATTATTTGGTCAAAGTTGAATTTGTTGTGCTATTAGTATTTCATGTTAACTATAATGTATTTTTGAGAAAATTGGCTCAGTATTTCACTGGTGTTGTAGTCAGCTGTTCCCTGCGTCGCTATTAAACTCCACTTGAATATGGGTGGACGTAGGTTGCAGCTAGGGTATTGGGATTGACTGTGTTCCTCGTGGTATCTCGTTGAAAGGCAGTGATGTAGCTTTACAGAAAGGTAGTTTATAGTGGTTTACAAGAATAAACAACTGTATATGATATGAAGATAATACGAGGCCTTGGCTTATAAATGTTACTTTTAAAATATATACCCCATCTTTTCATTTATATTAGTTTACATATAAAACATGTACTGTATATATGAAGATTATACCTGGACTTTTATTTACATTTCTGTGACATTGAAATTAAATGAACCACTTTTCGTGATTTCAACACACTGTACAGTATTGTGGTGAAGCATATGGTCTCAAAATATGTCAATATCTCTGAAGGTTTTTCTTCACCACTTTAATATATTGATTATACAATGTGATTTTAAGACCTTAATTATAGCTCATATAACACAGTTTAAGAATGTGTTGAGAAGTTCTGTCTGGACTAAATAATTATCCAGTTTTCCCCCTCCCATGACCTATGGAGGGACTGTCGAAGTATTTAGCTATAATAAGTTTAAAAATCGAATTCAAATTATTTTCAGATAATGTACTTGGATAACTTATGCTGTATTTGTATAGAACTTAAGTTTTAGCTCTGTTGCTGACCTATATTTCCATGAGAATATTGACAATGAACACGTGTTGTTAGTAAAAATCAATTTATTTATAATTTTAATGATCTTTGCCATGACAGTAATGGTTAATATAAGAATATAATAAAAATTCTCAGTCATATGTAATGTTATGTAGTTAAAGTAATAGCATATATATGACATTATATATTATTGTTGACTTTATTACATTCATAAAGCTATATATTGCATAGTTGTAATCTGGGCATTTTTGTTAAGTTTACTAAGTAATTATTCAATAATTAATGAAATATTATTTGCTGATGTAAAGTTTTGTTCTGTGATAATCTTTTGGCAGAAAGGGACTATGCCATTTGGGCTCTTGACGATTTGGAACAGCCGTTTTGGTACCATCCATGATATAAATATAGTTAGGTTTGGTTGAGCTGGGTCAAGTTAGATTAGGTTAGGTTACTTTTTAAAATATAAAAAATTCTTAGTGCCAAAACATCCGTCACACCAAATGGGTCGTCACCAAAATTGGTTAAGTGCCCAATCAGCCAATGCCAAATCGGCTGTGCCGAAATACACCTAACCCATTTTCTGAAGCGTGTGTGCTCGTTATTATGCAGATCGGAAGAATCGAATTTGATATACCAGTTTTCACTGCCTTGCTCTTCACATTACAGACTACTGTAATTTGAAGACATTGATCAAAATACTGTACTTTATATGAATTGTTGTGTTGTTACCTCTTCAACTTATTAATTTTTTTTGTATACTATAAGTAGTACAGTCTCCCTCCAGAGTGTGGCCGAGTGGTAGCACTCGTGATTTTGATTCAAAAGGTCAAGGGTTTGCAGCCCGCCACAATCTGAGGTTAGAAAGGTCATAACTCAGGGTGATGGTCACACTTGCCAAAACTGAAGTCCTTCACAAGAAGCCACCTAACCCTCAGTAGAAAAGGGAGTTCATGCCATTAAACAGTTCATGACAATCTGTCTCCCTCCAGAGACAGAAGGGAGAAAGGAAGAAGCAAGATAATAGTTCTCGTTTATGAGGGATGGCTGGATGCACTTCCTAACATCTGACGGTGGACTCGAACACTGGATTGTTACTTCCGAGTCGAGTACAATATATCTATGTAACTAATGTGGTATTGCAGTCCCCCTATGATGCACTGAAATATTGTTTGCTATTATGTCACCATTTTGTCCCATTCGACTTGAGATTAGACAGACAGATTGGTCTTGAACAGGTGTCTGTCACTACTCGAGTCAAGTGCTCTAAATTACTGACTTTATTTTTTTTACATAACTATAAGGACTGTTTATATATCACAATTAGTCCTAGCATGAATGGGAGTGGACATAGTTGGCTGAAATCCCTATTGTGAATCAGAAGAGAATTTTCATGTATATAGAATGTTTTTTTTTTTTTTAAACATATTTTGTACCTTGTAAAAGTTACTAGATAATATTTCATCACTTCTTTTATAGGATTTATATCCTCTAACTAAATATAGTAGTTACAGAACCTGTGCTTTAATTTTTTTTTTTTTTAGACAAACTGTGTTAATAAAGGATGTTGTAAATTTTAATATTTTGTTTGTATTAACTGTAACTATAAAAAATAAGTGTATGTACTTATATAAAATAGCTGTATAGATGATGTGCTTTGAATTTTTAAACATTAGAAGATTAATCTATATAAGAATATTTGATTACATATGTTCGTAAGTGTGTAAGCTCTTTTGATATGAGAAGATATTTAAGTATTTATGGGGTTATTACTGTTATTGTATAAAGCATATATGAGGTTTATAAACAGCGGTGATTTTTGCAATTTTGGGATCTGGTAATTATTAAAGACTCCATATAATAAACCCGGTAAATTGTTAAGTTAGTTTAGACGTTAACCTATCAATTTACGCGGATATTTAATGTTCTTGGGGTTGCTAATCTTTACCATAACCAAATTGTTACTATTTTGGAATCAAGTATACATTAACGACCCCTGATAATTAAATTACCCCATACTAACCTAACGTAACTATTTATGGGGAGATTTAATGTTTTGAGAGTGCTAATCTTTACCTGATATCAGTTTAGGTATGAAGGTATTGTGCTACTACGAGCAGGGGGTAGATATACTTTTTAGATTCATTTAGCTTGTAGAGGTACAGTATGAGCATTAAAAGTTCTTCTTTAATACCCTGTCCCACTCGGCTCAATAGGGTAGCCACAGTTGTAT
This sequence comes from Halocaridina rubra, assembly GCA_037179515.1. Classification (NCBI taxonomy): domain Eukaryota; kingdom Metazoa; phylum Arthropoda; class Malacostraca; order Decapoda; family Atyidae; genus Halocaridina; species Halocaridina rubra. Next base: position 9,301 of record JAXCGZ010015449.1, on the reverse strand, counting down.
CTTTCAACATCACCCTTCCATCATCTCTGCCAATAATGAGACAAAAAATTTTATCTATATGAGCATATTTCCCCTTACAAGTGAGTTGCCTGAGTTTGATTAAAATACCTTGACTCTTTGTGGGTATCAGGTACAGAGGAGGGGATTCCCAGTCCCTCTTTTCCTTCATAAGACGGCTGCCTGAGTCTGATTAAAGTACCTTGACTCTTTGCAGCAATTAGCTACAGAGGAGGGGATTCCCAGTCCACTCTTTCCACCCCATTTAGTCCATTTACAACGCACAGGGAAACATATTTAGTCCATTTACAACACACAGGGAAACATGGTGGTAGTATTCTTGACCCCCTCCATAGAGGGAGAAAAAAAAAAAGGCCGTTCTCACTTCCCAATCCTTATGAATCTTTTACGACACAGGAAATTTGAGTTGGTATTAATAAGTAAATTAATTTCTTTGTGGTAGTAATACTGAATAAGTAATACTTTATATTCTTTGGTGGAAAATACTTACATTTATTACAAAGTGACATTTCAAAGCTGTATAAGCCTGGTATTGTTTAATTATTTATTAATATTTATAATGTATAAATATATCCATGTGTATAAATTACAAATTGTTTTTGGAAGTAAAATTCTGTTTCACATGTCAGGTTGTTGTTGTTCCCAAAGCTGCCTGGACGAATACCCTCAAGTACCTATGGAGGAAAATGCTGATCTCGGACATTCTCACAGGGCTCTCAGAGAGCGTATGTTGTGTTGTTGGCTTGTGTGGTTCATCTACTAATTACAATATTATTTTTAAAAATAAATGCTGCATTACATGCTTCATTACTGTTGTTGTTCTCTAAGCTGCCTGGACATATAGCCTTCAGGTACCTAAGGAATTCCAGACTTTCGCACTGAGCTCTGAGAGAGCACGTGCTGTTGGCTAATTTGGTTCATTATTTTTGAAGTAAAATACTGTACCGCACATTAGGTTTGAAAAAAGGAAAAAAAAACTGAATGGCTTTATTAGCAAAACATAATTGCCTCTCATACAAAGAATGTAAACATACATTGGTACCAAATACTTGGTACCAAATTAGTCTTAGAAAATACAATCTTCAAAAAATCAAGCATGAATCCCTTCAGGGTACACTTCTAATCCTAGAAACAGCAAACCCAAGCTCTAGTTATTTAATGATTAACATTTGGACGTCCAAACAGCACCCATGTGCTGGACTTCATCTGAAAATACGACATGAAGGGCCAAGTCACATTTTTTTTATTTTTTCACCCTTCTGGTGAAGGATTACCTCACTGAGGCCCTTTCTGATAATCACTCCTTAATACCAATGCTACTTAGGGGACTATATACCTACATTGACGTAATCCTTACTTAGAAGGGCGAAATTATAAAAATATGTAAAAACTGTGACTCATGCCTCTTCTTATACAGTAGTATGAAAATTATATGCATGTTATTAACAGCCTTTGAAAAAGTCACATTAGCTGTCTTTATATGTTAAGAAAAAAAAATGATTATCCACAAGTTTCAACTCATTCAAGACTGCTAATTCCACACGTGGCTTAAAAAGCAGTTTTACTCCTTACCTATCAATAGCACAACCATTTTTTTCGGGCGTTTTGCACTCGAACTTGAACATATGATTTGTGTAAAATTTCTGGATCTTGTACTGAAGTGTAACCCCAGAATATCAAACCGTCGGCTTAGGTGAACTGCCTTGTAATTTTGAATAACCCAGGAGGCACCGTGGAGATAATCTTTACAAGATCCACAATTTTATACTAAAAGCGCGTGAATTCCTGTTAAGACAGTACCCTTGATTAAAGCATTATTGTTATAGTAAAAATACTCATTCTTTACTCTTTAAGAAATTTAATGAGATATGAGAAACGATGTTGGGACCCCGTCATTTATATCTCTTGGTGTTTGGGGTCTGTTTCCATTCAAGCAGAAGCAGTCATTTATATCTAGGCATTCGGAGTCCATTTCCATTTAAGTTGGATCTGTCCCATATCTCGGTACTCAGGCTCCGTTTCCATTCAATCTATTTTCTTTCAAGTTGAACCTGTCTTTTATATCTCTTAGTGTTCAGAGTATATTTTTATTCAAAGTGGACCCATCATTTATATTTCTTTAGTGCTCGGGAGCCATTTCCGTTCAAAATGAAGTTGGACCCATTATTTATATCTCTTGGTGGTCAGGTCAGTGTCCATTCAAAATAAAAGTTGGAGCCGTCATTTTATATCTTTTAGTGTTCAGAATCCATTTCCATTCATGTAGAACCCTTCATTTCTTTCTCTCTGATGTTCTGGTCTGTGTCCATTCAAAAACTTGGATCCTTCATTTATAGCTCTTGGTGTTCCAGGTTCACTTCCATTCAAGTTGGACCCGTTACTTATATCTTTTGGTGTTTAGGTCTGTTTCCATTCAAGCTGAACCCATCATTTATAACATTGGTGTGCAGGTCTGTTTCCATTCAGACCCATCATTTATATCTCTTGGTGTTTGTGGTTTATCTCCATTCAAGATGGTCCCACCATTTATATTTCTTGTTGTTCAGATCCGTGTCTATTCAAGATAGACCCATTATTTATATCTCTTGGTGTTCAGGTCTGTTTCCATTCATGTTGGACCTGTCATTTATATCTTGGTGTCTGGGTACAAAATAGTTTCCATTGAAAGTTTAAATTAAGAATATCACAGCTCAACCCATTCAAAATTATGATTAGCTACACTTTAAGATTTTTAAGAATGTAATGAGAAAACTGATGGGTGAGAGACACGTGTAAGATAAAGGAATTTTTTTCTTAAACGATCACAACGTGCCAACTGTCCTAAAGCATGCGAGAGAATTGTCACTGTTGATTGCATAATACTACTAGGGCAAAGGATAAATAAACATTTTTGTTCATTCATATACAAGATTAAAATTGGTAAAAAAACAAAAATCCAAACTCACTGACAGATTTTCTCAGAGCTTCATTATCATCCCATGCTAAAAACAAATATGCTTTTTTTAGACTAATTATACCCAGGGTTGTATTCTGATATACAGAGTGCAACCAACATGTCATGCTCAGTATTAAGAAAGATACTGATGATGTCTACTTATACGAGTCATTACCTTCTAAAATGAGACGAGAATCATTATAATATATATATATATATATATAATATATAATATATATATATATTATATATATATATATATATATATATATATATATATATATATATATATATATATATATAACCAGCACAAGGTCTGCATGAGAATTACAAATGGAGATGTACTGAGTTATGAAATTAACCATATATATACCGCAGATCAAGCAGCAGTTTTATACATGATATGACAGTACACAACACGATATGAAATTACATATATTTACCTTAAAAAATTAATTATCTTCATTACATGTAAAATTTATCATTTAAGGCACCTCACTGGAACCTTTCAATTTTACCTTTACATATTATATGTCTTAAATCCTTCATGGATTGTGTAAAGATGAAGTACCCCAGAACCCCATGTTCTTTTTTCATTACCAAGGAATCCCTGTTGAAACTAATTAAATTTTATACAAAACTGTTAAACACGAATTTCACGAACCATGCCTTGCTCCATACGAATGAACAAAATTACCTCATTACAGCTCACATAAGACTGCTCTAACTACAAAATAAAAAATAAAAACAGAATTTGCTATACACTATAAACAAGTAACGACATTATGATTACATACAATTAAGTTGGAGTATAATGCTCTATGTAGAGAATATTTATCAAAATACACAATACCTTTCTCGATAATATTTACCACAACAGCGCAAGGACAGAATGATAGAATTAAGAACCACAATAAAAACAACTAAGTCCGCAACTGTAATCCACGTGCAAAAGTTAATATAAGTAAGATACCCAATTTAAAAACAGCACTGTTTCTTATCAAAACAAGTGTCATTATTGGGTCAAGCTGAATAACTCAAAGAACATTAAATAACCCTGTAAATTGTTAAGTTAGGTTAAGTATTAGGAAGGGCATCCAACCTTAGCTCCTCAACCACACTGTGTCCATCCCCTATATTGGGGAATAACAGTGGCACATAAAACAAGATTAGGTATTAATCTGCCCTAACCTAACAATTTATGGGGTTATTTAATGTTCTGAGATTATTGATTTTCACTAGATCCAAATTATTTATATTGAAATTTTTTTATTAAATTGTTGAGCCTTGATGTACATTTTGGGGTAGCATTATGTCATAGTTTTTCAATGTACTACGTATTCCCATGCATTCAGGCACGGTTTTACATGTCACCATTAGTCCCAGTTCCAGTGGGGGTCAAAACAGACATGTTGAAGCTGGGAGGGGCATGAAGGCTGAAAGTCCTTCCTAAAGCCCCGCTCAGCTCAAACATGGGTTTGTCACTTTCAAAATTCAATGCTTTTACCACTGCCCGAATTAAGAGTTCTAACCACTGCTCTACCGAGGTCATGATGTACCATTTCAATATGAATGAAGAATTATTAAGTTTGTTTACCCAAGTTATAAGGTACACGCATGTACGTACACACTCGCACACATAGGTTGTCTCACGACGATGTAAAGAAAAAGATATAAGCTCAGATGTTTATGCTTGAAATGGATTTTGTCAGAGGAACGAAAAATTGGTTCATTTTATACATAAATAACAGCCAATTCTCCTTGTTAGGGAGATGACTGAATTAAGGCGCATATTCTTCATTATCATAAGTTTATTTCTTCCTACAGAAATCTAAAAATGAAAATAATGATTAAGTGGGAGAAATAAGAGCACAACTGTCTTTGTTATGATTGTGACCACCCAAAATGAATAAAAAAAAAGGAAATTCAAATTAAGAAACCAGAGACGTGCGACAAAATCGCTAATAATAATGAAATACTCGCAAAATTATGAAATACAGTTCTCCCAAAATTATGAAATATTTTTACAGAAAATAATGGAAAGCAAGCCACAAGTCTCTAACAAGTGATATGCAAAAAGAAATTTAGGATAAGTAACAAATATTTGTGCTAATAGGAGAAAAAATTCTCCCTCTGATGACTGAATAAATGCATGACGGTATTACATACAATACACATTAGCTTACTGACCAGTTACCTTACATATTAACCCTTTCCCTGTGACCTTTTAAAACAAAATAAATTACACCTCATTGCGTGAGAGATTTGTCGTGTCTCGGTGCAAAAGTTTCGTACTGCCCCTTGACATCATAAAAGCTACTGCCTCCCTCAACTGCAAAAAACATTGGCTTGTGTATGGTAACACTACAACAGAACCCAGATGTCGCTATCCACTTCATTACCACCCGGGAGAATCCCATGCTAATTTGAATTTGTCCGTGCTCACGCATGGAACACTCATACTCTACCTTACAAAAGAATATGTTCTAAATATGGAATACTCACAAGTAAAGGATTAAACGATGTTCATTTAGCCATTACTATGTTTAATTGCTTTCGTGTATGTTAGTTTAAACTCACATGACTGTGCATAAGAAACCTCGAATGCCATTTTACCTTTACAAAACTTAATTATTCCTTTGAAATTAAAAAGAAATATTCCCATAACACATACTGTATTCATTGTATGTGCTAAATAAAATATATATAGCTATCATTATATAGCCAAAAGATAACTTCCATATCAAACTTATATACAAAATGTTTACTCTTGTAAAGTCCTGTAAGAATAAATACGAAAATAGCCAAGCAAATGCCTGTTCAACTGAAAATGGGTTTGCAAGTGCCTGTTCACATACGAAAAAGGGCTTGCATAAGCCCGTTCACATATGAAAATGGGCTTGCATAAGCCTGTTCACAAGTGAAAATGGGATTGCATAAGCCTGTTCACAAGTGGAAATGGGCTTACAAGTCTTTTCGCTTATGAAACTAGGTTTGCATAAGCCTGTTCACATGTGAGAAAAGGCTTTCAAAAGCCTGTTCACATGCAAACACGGGTATGCAAGCCTGTTCACCCATGATAATGGCCATGCAAAAGCCTGTTCACCTATGAAAATGGCCAGGCAAAAGCCTGTTCAATTAAAAATTGCCTTGCAATAGTCTATTTACATACGAAAATGGCCGACCAAAAGCCTGTTACACTAACTATCATTTGCACGATCTGAGTTCCGTAATTGGCTCTTCGAGCACAGTACTGTAATCTCCTAATTGCGTTAAGCATTTATTATTTCAGAATAAACAAATGCTATTTAATCATCCATGTCTAACTCCACAACGCCTTTCCTAAAATCTGTAATTGGTTCTTCAAACAAGTGTGAAGTAATTTGATTGTATTAAGCAAAAGTCATATCAGAACTGATAATGTTTAGTTAATCATTCATGTCTAAACCCACAACTACTTCCCTAATATTTATGGTTTAAAAAATTAATTACTGCAAAAAACTTTACGCATTTCTTAAAATACATTACACGCACATTAACTGCTGCAGAAAGCAGTTGCCAAAATTTTTTAAAATTATATTCATGCATAAGACCATTCTCCTTCATTCTAAAAATCTTACTTTAAAAACACACACACAAAAGACACTAAATTAGATAATTACCAATAAGGGAATAAGTCAAGAACCTTAAATGATTCTGTTCACTGAGCCTTAAGGTGATGATTTTCGAAGGTCGGGACATTAGTGCCGTCGATCTGTGGAGGCGACGGAGGCACCTGGGATGGCACTGTGGACGGTTTCGTTTTGCCTGGGGTGCGAGGAGGCGGTAGCACAACAGGCAGTAAAACTATCACAAGGATTCCTATAATAAGCTGATGAAAATAAATGTGCCTGGAAGAGAAGAAACGAATCAACGATCCATTATGATATGATGAACTTTTTATTTTAAAGAACACGCTACAAAATGCAATGGACATTTTTTGTGAGATATCAGACATTGAAACACTGAGAAAGTAAGGGCTCAGGTAAAGATCAGTGACCTTAAGTGTATTAAATAACCCAGTAAATTGTTGGAGTAGGTTAGGTTAGTATATGCTAGGTTAAGGATTAACCCAACCTAACCTAACAATTTACGAGGATATTAATGTACTAGAGGTTACTAATCTTTACCAGATCCAAAATAAGGTAAACAAAACACAGTACTATACTGTACTTACTTGTACACTTCGATGGTACCCCAGAATCTAAGGAGCACAAATGGGAAAGTTATGTAAGCTAAATTCAATCGCGTTAATATTAAAGTGAAAACGTCATATATCTGCTTCACGCCAGGGCCGTAGCTTAATACTCGTGGACGAACAGAGCGACGAGTCTGACAAAAAAGAAAAAGAAATACAGATTTAACCGTATTAAACATGGCGATGAATTGGTTGTGCACTGATTTCATATCAAAAATGGCAAAGTTCCAAGAAGTAATGTGTGTGTCTTCAGAGCGCTGTAGAAGATGAGGTATATGGAATAAGAGATTTAAGAACTATGCAAAGCAAAAGTGGAACAGAAACTACTTGCTCTAGGCAATTCAGTAAATTAATGCACTATATGGCTATTGCATGATTACAGCAGGTTTTGAAGCAAGATATGTATGAAACAGAAGGCAAGGTGAGAGTGAGGCTTAGTTAGCAAGAATCACTGCATGAAACAACAGCCATGTTTTTGTGAAAACATGTCAGTCAAGGTGACTTGAGTTTCATAGCTGAATTTGAAGGCAGCATTGCCAAATCTAGTGTCCTAGAGTTGCAATCCAAGTAGTATATTGAAAATGCTGTACTGTTACTTACATATCTGGCAACGATGGTGAAGAACGCTCCGCTTACAAACGTGACGTAGTAGCCTGGGTAGAAGCCATGCCAAATAGAAGACAACATGTACGTAAAAAGTGTTTTCTGCATTATGGCTCTCTCGTAGACCATGAACCTCAGCCATTTCATGGTGCCACAGTTCCAAGCTTCTAAACTCTCACGCAGATTAGACCCAAACTGGAGGAGATAACAGGTGTATGTAAATATCTTGATGTACAAAAGCAATAATCCCCAGATGAGTCAGAGCAAAAAACTTGACTCTGTGAGGAAACTTCTAACAATCCTAGAGCTTTTGTTATGGGTTTACCAAGATAAAGCCATGAAGGTAGATGTTATTGCTCGCATTTAACGAATAAGTCCTTCAATGGTATAAAAGAAATTTTAACAGACTTATAATTATAATTTCAATCACAGAGGGAACTGCAAGTAAATAATCTCTGCAGAGAATATTTTTTCTTCATTCTAGTTCACATGCTAAGAATCGTTTTTCCTGATAATCATAGTACCCTGTAGGTTGGGAACCATGGTAGAGCAGTGGTTAGAGCACTTGCTTTTGGAAGTGACAACCCCGTGTTTGAGCCCACTGTGGGATATTAAGAAAGGCATACAGCCTTAATTCTCAGTTCCAACCTCTCTGTGTTCACCATTTCAATGCAGATTATAGCGGCACATAAAAGAACTAACATCAAAAATTTATGGTGATGAAGTAAAATTACAAAACTTACCTCAATACCTAAAACATTGACATTGGAGACGAGATCCCACTTAGGGCAGCCGTGCTCATCGTACCCATTGAATCCCATACCGGACATGTTACAAATGCCGTCGGCAAGGATCCAGCCAGTGTAGTACACGTGGCGAGTGAGGGAAGTCACTATGATGATATACAGCATTTTGTAGAAAAATGATGATTTCAAAAATGATGATTCTGTTAACAAAAATATATAAGAATGTTACAATTATAAACAATGCTTATATTATTACTATAAACAATACTGGTATTATAACAAATTTACAAAGTCAGCATCAAAGTCTGCTTAATAAAAACATGATCAACTGCACTTCAATTCTTGCTCTCAATATTGGTGTATTGTTGGCCCAGTGTTTCTCAACCTTTTTTAAATCAGGGAGCACTTGTAGAGTAATTAAACTCTGAGGCGCACTTAATATATCAAGATAAAATTATCCATAAACTTGCAAAATAGTCAAATTATAAAAAAGGCTCTTGAAATAAGCATGTACTTTTAAGACATTACTATTATGCCTTATATGTGATAAGCATACTCTCATTTCCTCATCAATACATCTAATATTTAATCTGTTTTTACATTTAATTTGGTAAATGCTGAAAATTCTAATTAACGGAGGTATGATGTGGAGAACTGCAAGAAAATATTCATTTCTTTACGAGCAAGTAAAGGATTTTCTTTGATGGAAATCCAAAATTGATGAATGGGCATCTCTTTATGTTCGATTTTGAAGATGTCCCT
>JAXCGZ010015448.1:12500-79673 GCA_037179515.1 Halocaridina rubra | reverse complement strand
AAAGTCTCAAAAGAACTCTCTTTGCCACAGCCCCTTAAAGATAGTATCCCCTGTTCATTCAGCAAAACTATTCAAGAACACCAATATATCTGGGGAATCCAGGCAAGAGAGTTTAAGCTGTTTACTGGGGAGGTTACTGCTGTGGCTGGACACCACAGTGGGGTTTGAGGCCTGTGCCGGCTGGCGACTACTCTATGGGTCCTCCATGATCCGTTCCACCAATCCGTGGGAAAAAAAAAAAACAAAAAAACAACTTCATAAGGTCAATAATTCATGTCCTGCATCTCTCCTCTAAAAAGAGCGACCTACCATGTAAGTTTATATTGTACTTCAGATTTTCTCGTTACATATAGGCCTACACATGCCTCATTCCCCCTTGTAAGGGAGGTGACCGAGCCAAGAAATGCGCATTCACCACGATCCACACTCACCTCAACCACTCCTCTCAGCTCCTTACTTCTGAAAATTCTATACTAAATCTTTCCACACAAGAAAAAATGAAACGAATATCTATTACTTTTCCATAATAATGAACATAGGGTCAAAAATAACAAGCAATGAATGATATCCTAATTACTGCAATTGTAGCTCTTATTTACTTATACACAGTAATTATAGTTTTCTTGCAAAATTCACTTGGAAAAATTAAAATCGATTAAAAAAAATCTGTTCAACAAGTAGTCCCATATATTTGGCAGCTGAAGTAAAATCTCAAGAATAAATGTTAATAAATATTTGTTCATAAACTTTTATCAACAATAGATAATATGAGTATAACACCAATGTTCAGACACAAAGTACATCCAAATATTATGATTTTCCTTTTCTTATGTCCAGATTTTTTTCAAATTGGCTCCAAGCAATAGATTTACAGAGAAGAATCTTTCCTCATGAAAATCAGTATCATTATCTATAGATGCAATGCATATCTGGACACTTATATCTACGCTGTAATTAATTTTGATATTATATTAAAATACATACCCCCAAGAGCTTTCCATTAACAAAACCTGACGTGTTTATAAAATACAATATGAATGCTAGTGTCTATTGATGCAGGGTAGACATAAATTAGTGGCACAATACACTCACAGTATAAGATAAAATTCTAAGTTACAGCAACGATGCTAATACCTAGAGCAAAAAACAAAATCTATCTGAAAGCCCACCCATGGAGACATAAAAGTCAATGTTCTCTGGCTACGAGCAGCAGCAGCCATGTATTATCAGAGTGCAAATATAAATGCTGAAGATGGTTTTAAGTAACTATGCAAAGTGCTTGACAGCTGGCAGCAACTGGTTTCACATGTTTAAATTTCAAATTCAAGCTGTCTTATAGCTCTAATAGCATAAAACAATAAAAATTCTGTCCTTCTATAATATCAAAGATGGTTCTACTTTCCCAAAGATGTTGAATATTCAATCAAGAAGGTTGCCTGTCACTGTATGATACATTACTGAAGAGACATATTTTAATACAGCTCAATTCCAGATCTGTATTTAATATAGGCTACCACAGAAGAACTTATATTTCTAAATTAGCAGACATCTATTGCTCTTACAAATGGACATCAGAGCTTACATTAATATTTCTTTTATTACTGTGGTATAGATTCCAGAGTTTTTTATACCTACAACCTACTTTAAAATATACTTAAGATATCCATTCTTATATACATGGTAAAATTAACATACAATTCAATTCTAAAATATTGGCTTGCACATTGCATTAGCATACTATTGCATAACAAATTTATGAGAAATTAGCTGGTGGTCTATGGAGGATTTCCTAAAAAAAAAAAAAAAAAAAAAAAAAAAAAAAACCCTGTGCAAAATGAAATCCTTTATGTGAAACTGTGATCCAGCCTTGCTAAACATTTAACTTTAAACTATTACAAAGAACAATTACAAGGGTGCTCAAAAGGTAATTTCATATTTTGATGATTATCGATAAACAACAGTGAAAAATGGAGAGCTCTGAAGAACATATCCAGACAGTAATATCTTTATTTGATTTTCAAGACAACTGACAACGATATATAGGAAAAAATGTGATCCTGACAGCACTGTAGTAGAGCACCTCTCAAATGAGACTCGCATAAGATGCTGTCCAAGAATTTTCTAAGCATCCCATCCTGTAGAGTAACATGTATAAGAGACTCAATACGAAAACACTTGAACTACTTGATCAGAAGCCTGTACTGGCAGTTTATAATTCATTATTGCACCCCACTTATTTACACTACCATCTAAATCTCTGAGACCCATGCCCTGTGCATCAATAACTGAAACTGATAATTTCTCCAGTCGATCTGATGCCTCAATCAATCAAAATCCGTATGTTACATACAGTTCTTTTCACCATACTTGAGTTTCCATCACTCTTCACTGATATTACTTATAAGCGCAGCTTAACCCAAAAGCATATCTCATACTCTGACATATATACACAAATGGAAAACAATACTTATGAAAAGGGTGACAGTATCGCAATATCAGCTATCACCACAAATGAATTGAAAGCAGCAAATAATATACAAATTACAGAATGCAAGAACTACATATGATAAATGATACTGTGAAGTGGAAGGTATAGAAGAACTGCTTGAACAAGAAAACGAATAATTAAACGACGAAGACTTGATCTATCTAGAGGAAAGATAAGTGGAGGAAGAAGAATGGAAGGTATTAGCAAAAAATAAGAGGAGAAATCTGAAAAGCTTTTTCTACTCTACAAAACTCGCTATTTTGAGGCAATGGACCCCAACACTGAGAGGTTTGCTAAAAATGAACAAAAAGTATGCTAAGCTTTTTATCAATTTCGTGAAATCTACAAGGATAAAATATATCGAACCATTTAGACGATGGTGACCTCGTGTATGAAAAGCCTCTCTTTCGGCCACTTCAAGAACTCACCCTAATATACTGACATCAACAATCCACAGCCAAGCAAAACAAAAATTTTTATTCTTGTATTTTTGTATTTTTTTAATATAATTTTTTTTTGCAAATTTTTCACACGGAATTTTTTTTTTACTGATCTAAATTTTTGTGTTTTGCAAAATCATTAAATCAATTGTGGTATGCTGTGTTTCATATACCGATGAAAGATTCAAAGAACTAAGGAAACTGCAAAAACATAGGAATTACAATAATCTGTATTCAAAACTGGAAACTGAAAACAATCAATATTAGAAAACATGCCTAAAGCAGTAATGAGAGTAAGAAAAATATCCAGTAGAAAATTAAAACTAGGAAATTAACTACAATTTGTTAAACTAGGACAGGATATCATGTCTACTTAAACTAATAACTTAAGAATGTCTCAATGAGAGAGTGAGCAAGCACAAAAATCTAAGGAATAAAGAGGTAGAGTTAGAAAAAAAAATTTAATGAATTGTACACGATGATTTTAGTTAGTACCATGAAATGTAAGATGATAAAAAAGGAACAATTAAGACAACAATCTCCATATATGTCAAAAAATAAGCACCTCGATTATATATTTCTCTAAGTGCCACATCAGTAATAGTGAGAAGGCATTACAAGAGATGCCCATATTTTTGAACCACCTTCTGAACTGGACAAAGTTGATGATTCTAAATATAAATAAAATCACATCTCACACTTCAACACCAGCGCACACAAGTACAACACTCTTCGAAAAAAGGTAAATAATACAGAAGTTTCTGCAAAGAGATGATACAATATCAAGCATGATGATGGAATCTTAAGTTTGGTTTCCCAATCTAAATGAAGATGATCCAAATGAAAACGATTATTCTGATAAACTTTGCAGATAGATTACCTATTCCACTAAACAGAACAGTCTTTAACTTCATCCTCGAATTCTTTGCACATTCCATGTTAGAGGATGTTGGGTATTTGTGCATTTATAATGTACAACTCCATTGTATGCTAATAGTACCCTTCATCTTTTCACCAGTCACTTCTAGAGTGAGGTTTTACACAAAAGACATTGCAAAAATGCAATTTTACTCTTGAAAATTTACAACATACTTTATTTGCCAAAAAAAAGCATGATTAAATAAAGCTATGTCCTTTATATTCAGTTAAATTAAATATCTGTTACTATCAGCCCTATATGTGGCTGGATTCACTTATGATATTAAACATGTTTTGAAGGGAAATCTAATATTTTCATAGCAAAATATTCTTTAAAAAAAGACACATTAAATATTATTATTAATGCACACTGAAATCATAAAACAATACAGCCATTAGAATACCAGTCATGAAATCAATATTAGCATTTTCAATAACAGTAAATCTCCACAGAGTAGAAGATATAAGCAACTTCCTTCACTCATAGGCTCTATCCTCTCAGAACAATTGAAATGTATTTGTTTCCATTTCACTGTTATAATTTGTGAGTATTCTTTAGAAAGGATATGAAGTTAGATGAGGCACTTTCTAGCAAAGCCAAATAATTTGTGAGTATTCATAAGAAAGGATATAAAGTTCTAAAACGAAATAGAACTGTTTGATTATAAAACTATATCTCTAGTCCTATATATTTTGGAAACTTTGCATACACTGGCTAACAGCTACACATACTGCATATTGGAAGAATAAACAGCATAAATTGAAAATCCACACAACACATCAACGTCAATAGAATTTACAGACACAGTAATACTAGTGTTAACCTATTGCTGATGTTGTATTTTAAATATCATATTAAGGTAATGTAAATAAAGCTTTCCTGCATTTTTAACAACAGTCACATACACATTACAATATACTGATACAAAATATCACATCAAAAACTATAGTTAATGGTTCCAGACAATTCGCATTTTATTATAATAAAGCTTAGCTCTTGACTTTGCATGGAAAGAAAATTATAAATAATGTTAGTACAGATGCTTCCCTACTTACAAACAACCCAGTTACGAACAAAAATCTACCCAAGTATTAATGTATGTATTACTGTATTGTATTATTACGTTATTATTACTGTATTAAAATTCATTAATACTGCATACTTTATGGTTTTTGTAGTAGTTAAGTGTCTTTAGCCTAAGTACTGTACAAAACTATATGTATGCGCTGTGAAGTACTTTGTTTTACTTTAACGCAACTTAAGAAAAATTCTACTTATGAACAGATTTCTGACACCTAACTCGTTCAAAAGTTGGGGACTGTCTCAGAAGTTTCCCTACTTACAAACAATGGAGTTAAGAACAAAAACCTACCCATTATCTACCCAGGTATTAAAGCATGTGTTACTGTACTGTACTGTATTATTACATTATCATTACTGTACTAAAATTCATCCATACTGTATACTTTATGTTTATGTAGTAGTTAAGTGTCTTGAGCCTAAATACAGCATAGTACTGCACATGTATGTACTGAACAGTACTTTTTTTTTTTTACCTGAACATAGCTTATGATCAATTCTAATTACAAGCGAACTTCTGGAACCTAACTCGTTTGTAAGTAGGGAAACGTCTGTAATTGCATGTCAAAATATAATACCATTGCAGGTTATGGGCAGTATTATCCTGGTGCTATGTTACACAGATACAGCAATATTTCATGACAGGTCAAATTTCTTCACACGCAAAATGTTACAGAATAAAAAATTATTCTTGCAATCTATTTGTCTATGACAACTTCCTAAAGGGAAAGACGAAAGAAAATGTGTTCATTTCATGCTATACCATGGCAACACCTCGTTACTTAAAATTATTTAGTTATATTACAGTCATGCAAAACCAATCAAACACTTATTTTACAGATGAGTATGAGTACAATAGCTATAAAATTTCTAAGTACAATACTTTTCAAGCATACAAGAGGTCGACTAAGTCTCCTTGTATGCACATATAAACTTTAAGATAAAGTAACCTATTTGAATCAATGAAAGATACCTATGAAGTTATGTAAAGTAGCATAAATTTATGCAAAAAACTATGAATTGTAAGAAAAATGAAAAGTAATAATCTTATGCAAAAAGCTATGTATCGTACCATAAACTTACAAAAAAAGCTATGTATCGTAGCATAAACTTACGAAAAAGCTATGTATTAAAGCATAAACTTATGCAAAACGTTCACACATATATTTGCAGACTCGCAGATAAGTTACAAAAGTACAAATACATTATACTGTAAAAATTATATTAAAATTCCTAATCAAAGGTAATATTCAGGTACTCTGGGCAAAAACTCAAAATGAACAGAGCAATACCAATCACTTAATATTTATTAAGTATTAGGAAATGCACCCTTCCATCAAATAGTTACAAAAAGCAATAACTATAACTATTAACGATGAGCCTACCATGCTGTTAGAGTGGAAAATTTAATTAAAATCTCTGCATGGGTTAAAGCAATTGTTTTTGTAATAATATTCAAAACAACTGAAAATTTATATGCCAGTCAAGTCACTAATCAGAAGAGTACTGCTTTAGATGAAGTAAACTCTAGTAAAGTAACTTTATGGTAAATATTAAGTAAAGGTCACTGGAAAGAGTACCTAAGCATAACAGTACAGTATAAAAATAGAGTGAAAAACTTGTTAATATCATATTACAATGTAAGATTGAGTTGCACCACATCAAGAAAGTTTTTTCAACTTAAAAAACAGCATTTACATCTAAACTTGTTGTAAGTTAAAAGAAATATACTTCCGAACCTTTACACAGTTCCTCATGGGTTATCAACTGCTTTGAGAGACAACAGTTCCTTTGCCAGACAAACCAAATTCTAAAGAAATTTCAGTTCTTCATATAAAACAACTTCTGTGACAAGCAACTAGCCTACCTTAGTAAAATACAATATCAAGACACAATAAAGAATCAGTATCATTATGACCAGCTCCATGCAATAGTGATTTTTAATATAAGTACAGTACTTTAATGGATTGTATTCTCTTTGAAGCAAAATGGGAACTTTTTCATTATTAATAGGCCAAAGTGAAGTTCATGAACACAATTTATCCTTATTATATACTAACCTAACATATATTTACGGTTAGGTTATGCAGGGTGATATATAATATGCATAAAATAATTTATGGAGCCCTCCAGATAGCGAAATACAGCAAACTGTCTAACGGAAAGAGCCACAATTCTAGCATTACAACATTGCAAATTAATTAACCAAATAAAGAAGTAATAGGGGAAAAAAATAAACACACATACTGCATATAAAAAACAAGAGTACATATACATGCAACAAATATGCTTCATCACAATTCTACAATATTTTCCTCTTCATACAAAAGCTCTTATGCCTTATGGTACAACAATAAACAGTAACCACAAGACATAGGTACATATCTCAAAGTCTCAATATTGAAAACTTAACAAGATGCAAACTATGAAGTACTGATCAGGAAATAGAAAAATGACTGAATGAAGTATACCACAGACTCCATTATAAATTTTTGCTACGCTATGAACTGCGAACGAAAAAAACTCTCATCAGACAGTAACGGGATGATAGGCGTACTGACCTGTGGAAGATTGGCATCTAGTTGCCGTTGTAAGCTGTCTCGTTCCTTCTCGAGATCGTGATACTTGCCCTCGATCTCATTCAATCTCTCCTGCGTTTCCCTGATGGTATCGAGTAATTTGTCCCGCTCGTCCAGCATGGACACCATGAGCTGCTCGAAATTGGCTTCATCACCCCCACTGCCAAACTGCGATCCCCCTCGCTGGGCGATGCTGTCTTCGGCTATGGTGGGCATAACATCACACATCATATTCCACATCTTGGCGATGTTATGTCCAGCTTTACTCAATTACAACTACTTAAAAAGGGGTCAAAAGAATCCCTTTACTATTATTTTCTGCAAACCTTCACCTATGGAGGTGAACTTTACAGGTGGATAAAACCTTAAATCCGATTTACAGACTTTTAAAGGGGGATAACAATATATCCACTTTTAACCCGCTGCTTATCCACAATGGGAACAAAATTCACATATATATTTATTTAGACCCCTTCCTGCCTTGCATTAATCTCCTCTCTCTCAACCCTTCAGGACACTTAACTCTTCAGGGGTCGAACTCACTCTTAAGGAAGGGTTTGCGAGTTCGGGAGAATACACATACCTTCCCTTTCATACAATCATTAGTGTAATCACCGTAAAATCACTACAAAAATACATTTTTAAAATCACTATTTCACTACAGAGAGAAGCTGTAGAGGAGAGTAATATCCGTGATCTTATTATACCTTCTTTTCACGTTTATTTTCCTTCCGTTCACACTTTTTAGTCACTAAGTATGAATACACCTACATCCTCCTCCTCCTCAAATGTTAAACGAGGCGTAAAAGGGGTCATTTTGCCCAGACGATATCTTAATTTTCAAAAGTGTAAGAGCTGCTGCCGAAGTGCCGACCTCTACAATATCGAACGTCGGCCATTTTGCCTTTCACATAGCCTGTGTCCCAACTCATTCTCGAGAGAGGCAATGGCAGCGACTTGGACTTCATTATTGTAAATTTCATTTCACGGACGTTTAGTAACGATACGAAAAATTACGTATTTAAGTATGCATTTCAATTATATTCACGTATATTTTCTATAAATAACTTACCATATATAATATAATAATTCTTAATCATACACAATTACTAACATAATCTAATCTATAATTGTCATTTTCTATAGCAATTATTTCTTTTTAATTTTCATAATAAAATCATATATATATAAGACAAACTAAATTTCCAATCATTACGATATATTTATTTTTTTAACTCTCCTAACTCTTGACTTAGATTTAACGGTATTCTACACCCACGCCTTTGATATCAATTATTAATACAAACGTCCTTTCATATATGTACTATATAACACCAAGCACACATATATAATTTAAAAAAATAAATTTGTGGTATATTTCATAAATAGGCATTGGAGAGAACTGTCAAAATAAAGCCGACTCCGTCCCAGCTGTCAATGGTGTTCCATCTGTCACTTTCCTGTCATGGCCATTCATAATGTATATTTAATTCATGCTTTAAATTACAAGTCGCACTCAATCTATAAGCAAATATTTATAATAAATTTTATCCTCAATGATTGTAGATTATAGAAGTAATTCCAATAAGTAATGTAAAATACAGAATTGACAGTTGAGGAGCCACACCCCACCAAAGCATCCGTGGTGGCCTGATGTGTACTACAGCGGGAGAGTATGAATGAAATTTGGGTAAATGATGAATTTCGTCCAGATCTTTTCTACTGAAGTTCTTTTCAAACTCTAATTAGGGAAATAGAATATGCATATGATTCAATATTCAAATTTCGTTCTTTATCATCACTATGCGTAGTTTGTGATGAAATTATGAAATGAAATAAACCCAGTTCCTGAAATAGGCGTGTCTAGGGGGGGGGGGCAAGGCCGTCGTCGCGAGGTTCACAGATCCACATACACACACACACTATGGAGTACAGTTATATGTTTATTTTTCCCCTCTCCATCGTGGATTCACGTTTCCTGTTCATCCCCTATTCTTCCACCTACTAAAAAATACACTTACATACTTATTCCTCCCTCTCTCATATGAAAATTCTACATCTTCTGTTCAGCTCTTGTTCCTCCACACTATGGTGGAAATTTTTTATTAATTTTTCCATTTCTCATATGTAGCAACACGTGTCCTATTCATCTCCTATTATTCATTACTGAAACTCGAAAGTTTCGTAAAGAAAAAAAATAATAATTAGTAACGTAAAGGTATATCTATAGGATAATCAGTGTAACAACTCGCAATAATTATATCTTAATGTTGATCAATCAATTGTATTTTGATGATTCATTTCTCCTTCTTATGCAAAAATAACCACTGAATGGAGTTTATATTAAGCTGTTACGATTCACGTACAACAGCGAAAACGGATTTTTAAAATGGAATATGTCGCTGCTGCACAATGTAAAATATTTATTCAACAACTAGTATGCAATAAAATGTATATTTAAAGGTTTATTCCCAAGGGATCTAGTTGTTGCATTCGAAATAGCGTATACAACTTTTCTGAATTTCTCTTAAGAACTTGGTGCAGACATTCCTCAACTTACGAATGAGTTAGGTTTCAGAAGTCCGTTCATAAGTAGAATTGTTCGTAAATTGTGTTTAAATAAAAAAACGGTACTGTACAGTACAGTACATATATATGCAGTACTGTACAGTATTTGGGCTAAAGATACTTGACTCCTACACAAAACAATGTGTACAATATTAATCAATTTTAATACAGTAATTATAATGTAATAATACAGTGCAGTACAGTTATACCTACATTAATACATGAGTAAATAATGAGTAGGTTTTTGTTCGTAACTCGGCTGTTCGTAAGATGGTGAGCTTCTGTATTCAAAATGTTGTAAACTTTATGAACTGTATTTGCAACTGTGCTGCATGTTTAGAGCACAGGGAACAACCCCCATTCAAGCTTGAAAGCAGCAACAGAAAATAAATGAAGCAAATTAAATATTGCATACACCTCATATATCAACATAAATAAAAAATAAACTGTTAATAATGGGATATCCATCATTTTTCGCCTATTGAATCTATTCGTCACATTGTAGTGATATAGATGTAAAATGACACAATATTAATAGTGTCATTTGTTGGGACAGCTTATACTTTTAAGATTATATATATCTGAGGAAAACATCATGTGCCTCTTGAAGTAAGTATATTTTATGACTTACTGCATTCTTTATTACTGTTACTGTACAAACTGTCATTAAATGTTTCTTAGGGATATCTACACAGTCCATACTCATGCTCAGCAATAATATGTATCCATAGCTTAAGTGGATTTACTAATGACCACGAAGACAGTCTTACTATAACCTAGTCTTCAAACGAATGTTACCAAATGGAATGCAACCAAGCAGTACGTTAATATACCATGTTCATCTGTCTATCAAAGTGCAAGAGCAATAATCCCCCTCATAAGGGGGTGATTGTGTCAAAGCAAAAACATGTCCATAATCTACGGAATTTTAAGTCTTAAACAAGAATATAATAAATACTTAAGCAGCTTAAATCGTGTCTTAACTATGCTTCTCCAAACGTAATTTACATAAAGAACATCTTTAGCTACCATTAAACGTTGCTCTGACAGGAATGACACCTATTACTTTATACTATATCTAAAAAGTTGATTTATAAAACTTTCACCTCTTCAAATAAGATGATAATTAAATTTTTTATTTGGTAATGAAGAGGAAATGTTGATGATAACCATAAGAATATAAAGGACACTTTTATTTGTTTGGCTTTCTTATCAATAGCTATGTACATGTGTGAGGTGTGTACAATAAAAATAGTAATATAGTGCTACCTTCCTAAAACACCAGACAAAATTCTTAATATTGGAGTCTATCAAGCATTCATATTTAGAATTATAGTAATGAAACAAAGCAACAAGGTAATGCACATATGTATATTCCTAGAAGATCACAAAATGTTCCAAGTTACACTACATTATTCTTTTGGTCAATTTATTTGCTAGGGACACCATATCCAACATCAGTACAGAATAATCAAACAATATATTATCCTTAAATACCTCTCAACCATATTGATATTCCAGGCCTCTCCAAAGTAAACCTCTCTCATTCTATCCTTACATTTTTTTCTCTAACTATATTAAGCATTAAGAACATGTAATCATGGCATAAAACTGTTCTTCCCGGTCTCCCATAATTAATTTATTTAGTTGCACCCCAACTAAAAATTCAACTCCTCTTTATTTACCAAACTTCTGTTGAAACATACCTCCGTTACTCTAGCTTTGCTGACTGCAACACTGCTTTACTTCAGTTATCTTTCCAAGGTACTTCCGATTCTCTTCCATTACATGATAATAAAAACTGGATCTGTCAAATACTGCACTTTAATATTTCAAGTTGAAACTTAACAAGCATTATATACAATGATATATACATTTTATTTTTCTTGGTTCTTACTTTTTTATGTTACAGTTACCAAACACAGCAAATATTTTAATGGTAACAAGGATCTTTTTACAGACATTCCTTGTGGCAAATCAGCATCAATCTTCGACGCTGCCAAAATTGGGACATATCCATCCCATAGTTAAAAACGTACAATTCATATATATATATATATATATATATATATATATATATATATATATATATATATATATATATATATATATATATATATATATATATATATAGTATATAGTATATAGTATATATATATATATATATATATATATATATATATATATATATATATATATATATATATATATATATATATATATATATATATATATATATATATATATATATATATATATATATATATATATATATATATATATATATATAATATATATATATATATATATATATATATATATATATATATATATATATATATATATATATATATATATATAACTCTTAGCATGGTTAGATTAATTATTACAGGGAGAGTTACTAAAACAAGTGAGACTTGTGCATATGAGAACGAACCCATTGATTAAAAAGAAATGTGACAACATCAGGCATATGGAAATCTCAGGAGTCAGCATGGTAGGGGAGACAAAAAATATAATAAGGGTAGGGGTTCAGGTCTGATAAGAAACTTAAGAGAATTGTGTGATACAATAAATTTTACTAATATTCACCGAGTTGGAAAGTTCATTAGAGACGAAAAGGCAAGATCACTAAACGTAACCTTTGAGAGGTAGGAAACATTCAAAGAAATACTGATGAAGCCAAATAAACTAAGACTGTCAAAAATACGGGACAGTCATCCTTCGACTTGACAGAACAGTGGAAGAGCTGGAAAATATTTAAAAACTGGTTACATGAAACTGACGGATTAAAAGAAGCAAAATATGAAGTTAGAGAACAAGAATGTTTACTTTAGGGCTTATTCAAAAAAGGGGGGTTAAAAAGGACGGACACCAGGAAATAAAGCCTCATTAAGGATCATCATCAGATCTTTTGATTCCTCCTGTCAGGGGCCACCACAGAGGATCACTCGTCTCCATATCACCCTATCCCCTGCATCCTACTTTGTCATGCTACACACCTTCATGTCTCCCTTCACCACATCCATAAACCTCCACTTTGGCCGATCTCTCCCCCTCCTGCCTGGCAGCTCCATCCTCAGCATTCTTCTCCCAACATACCTTCATCCCTACTCAGCACATGCCATAACCATTTCAGGTTCAGCTCTCTTACAACTTCCCCAAATCCTTCTACCTATGCTATATTTCTGATGCACTCACTCTTTATTCTGTCCATCCTCGTCACGCCCAAAGAAAATTGTACCATCTTCAACTCTGCCTCCTGTCTTTTTGTTGTATCCATATGTCACTGATCACTTTTTTCACTCTTCTCCAACCACTCCATCTTGCCAGCACTCTCTGCTTCACCTCTCTACCACACTCTCAGTCAATTTGAATGGCTGACCCCTGAAGCAGGGGGGTTTCTGACATACAAAGAGCTCAACTTTCGACCTAACTTACAACAGCCACTAGAACAAGGAATATTTATTAATTTTCAGGCCGTAACGAATATACAGCTGAGTAAAATAGATATATACTGAACAGCAAGGAAAAAATAATAATGATGCAATAAAATATTGCTGTTAATCATCACTGATATTGTTATAATAATAATATTAATAATGTGACTCGTTTTATGTGTCACTATTAGTCCCTACTATGGGGGTGGACAAAGACAGATAGTGACCCAGGGTGGTTCAATCCCGGGTCTGTAAATTCCAAAGTTGTGCATTCTGACCTCCTGGCAGCTGTAGTCCACTAATAATAATGATAACAATATCAATACAGTAAGGAGTATAATAACAATAAAATATAATTATCATAAAAATTGTTACAGTAATATTATTATTAATAATAATAATAATAATAATAATAAAGGTGGATTCTATTATGGAGATGAGCATCTTCTACCTCCCAAGTTCATTGTTCATCACAGAAATTCTACTTCTCATGGAGTGTGGGTCAAGAATACATACTCTGTATACTCCGGTGTGTTATAAAAATCAACTAAATGGAGAGAAGTACGGAGACAGGGAGTCCCTCCTTCGTGATCCCTTTTAAAAAGAGTCAAGGTTTAGAGTTGACTTGGCCAGTATTTTTTTTCTTAACAAGGTGCCATTTCTCATAGAAGTACAGGATAGTCATTACTGAATCCTAAGACGAAGTGCCTTTCAAGAATAGACTAAAGGGGATAAGGGAACAGGGCTAGCAATTTATCCTTCAATGAAAAATTTTTCCTGGCAAGAAAGCAATTACTAGACGAGATACAGATTGGCAGAGAATACCAGAGCCTTATAAAGTTAATACTTTAGTTACAGTTGTGGCTACCCAATCTTGCCCAGTAGGGTATGGCATCTTGCTTAATACAAAGTAAAACAACAAAAATACACTTTAGCTAATCACCTTAATATCACTACATGTGTATTACTTCAAGTTCGAAATGCTGTTAGCAAGTCAATGATTATAAAATTGATTAGCTTTCCATAAGCTGAGTATTTTCTGTAAGAAAAACCAAATAATCTATGATTATCTTCAAAATTCAAGCTTAGTACACTGAGGAATTAAAATGACAGAGAAGTCTAGCACAAAGTAAACTATAATTCTAAGTACCTGAGTGCTTTACATGATCTACATAAAAACACCAGATTAAACATTAATTCAGTTTCTACACTTGAACCTCCTGTTATAAGCAGCTACCTCCTGAGAAGTCATTACGGCGACCACTTCTGTTATTTGAGGATTATCTGGGTTCACCTCTTCATATACTAATCCCGTTGCATTTCGCAACCATCTGCAAAGCAAAAATACAAAGATGTTGGTGAATAAATATAAGATAACAGCATAACTCTCTGCCTAATAATCAGTCCATACAGGAAACTCATAGTTAAGATCAAATCCAACTTTCAAAGTGTTCCTCATAGCCATGTAAGGTGACAGGTTCATTTATTAAGGATGGAAGTTAAAAGAAGAGGAAGGTCAAGAAAAGATAAAAACAGTATCAGAACGATGAAGCTACTAGAGGAGGAATGAGCAGAGTAAGAAGAGATTTATAACAAGACAGACAATGGCTGGATTACATGAGGGAAACATTTCTACTACAGTGTTGCTAAGTAGCAAGTGTTGAAGTCTTAATCCAAAGGAGGTAAAGTAAAGTGAAGTGTTGGAGATGAACCTGATGACTCAAATGAAAGAGAATTAATATATTTGAGGTGCGTTGGTATGGAAACTGTTTAATGGATGAAGTGGAGAAGACAAGGCCTACTTAGCTTTGATGCTTAGAGAGGACTATTTATTAAAGAGCAGTCAAGCTGATACTTAAGGATTGATAATTTGGAGTTCATGCAAGAGGTAGGGCAAGAAGGAGGTAAAAGAATGGGATGTGTGAGGCCTTGGCCAGGAGACATCTTGAGATCTGTGAAGGTGAAAGAGACAAAGTAATGGCATTTCCTTGAAAAAAGTCAGCAATCATCATCAAGACAGATGGCAAACAGGGGAACCTTTAGACATGATTTCAGCAATTGTATAAGCATGGACTAAGGCTTTTTCGCTCTTTACACAGGAAATATTCTACGAATGTAAGTCCAACTTTAGATATGAGTGAGTATTTTTCTCAAAGTTATTACTTTTTCTCCTTCAGACTCTGCCACTCTACTATGATGTAGTTCATAGTATGACTTGGAGGCATATCACTTTCCTAACATCTCATCCTGCCATCTTTCTGAGTTTCTATGGCTCACACACATGAACTTCCCCCTATAACCCTATACACTTAATACATTTTCATCTATCCTTCCCACGTACGGTATCTAAACTAAATAAGTTTTTTCTCCTCCTTCTCTCTATTAAACATTTCCTTTTCTACTTACATTTCACACTCTCTGCAATCGTATAAGTTCAAAAAATTTTCTGAGGTACTTCACCTCCAGTACTTCAGTTTCCTTCAATATTCAACAACTCTTTGTTGAATTACTTCCCCCATCTTTGCATCTCTTCTGAACCTTCTCATCTTGTGTTCAAGTTTAAATTTGACCTTCTTACAATACAGCCTTGTATATGCTTAAAATCTCTACAGCTTTGCCAGCATCACAATGATCGACATTGTATGCCTAAAGCATCTGTATATCTCACTATAACCTTAAACTACTGACACTTGTCTAAACTTACAGTTATGCATATTTCACTATCCCGTTACGCAAACTAAAGTTAAATATACATAAGTCATCTCATCTTTGGATGAATAAATGATACTCAAACAAATACATATTATAAATTAGAACTGCATTTACCTAATCTCATCAGAGCCTGTTGACAAGGCAAATCTCCAGTATTTTCGACCTGTTACTTTTAATACTTTATCTTCGATGTCGGACAGCAATGAATCTAAACCTAAGAAATGGAGCAGAAAAAATATGTTTCATTGGTAAAGGGAAAATAAAATTAAAGCAAAAATACTTATTGATATTAAAACAGCAACATATAATGTTAGAAATATTGTATGTACATATCATTTACATTCATATATGCAGCGCTGAGGTAGTGGGACACTATTTTACCCAGCCTGGTTGTCGCTTTATTTCAGCTATCTCCGAGCAAGAACAAAATGCAGACAGGAGTGATACTCCCCTGTTCCCCTATCTTTTTTAGTTAGTTCTTAATGCATACACACTTAGGAGAGGTGTTCTTTTGTCCCCAAACCAGGTATATATATATTGTAGTTATAATATTTAAATGGAATATGTAATGAATACCGTACTGTGCACAGCCATGCGTCGACTAACATCCTTTCACTGACTTCTAAGTACTGCACATATACATATGCTGCCATCGATCTATACCCAAACATTCCAGTCTCCCTTGTTAGAGGGTGAGAGGTGGACCAATCAAAGCAAACATCCATTCACCTGAAGGCCTTTCCATTCCAACTTTGCTTCACGTTATGCTAACACATCTTTTTTTCTCCCAAATAAGCTATCAAACTTCTCCCTTCTACTCTCACTCATTCCACCAGTAGGCACATTCAGAGCCCAAATTACAAAGGCTCTGGTAAGAGTTTCCAAATACCACCCTTTCATATGTCTTAACTCTTCGAAAAAGATAATTAAGAAGGGGATATTCCAAGTATCCTTGCTCCTGGATTGGAGGACAAGAATATTGCCTCCTTCTCAAAATGCATGCCGTATATGACATCTAAATTTGGCCATCATCCTTATATGGAGGTGTATATTCTTTGCATAAACGTTTCAAATGGTAACATCAAAAAGATTTATTTAAGGTCGACAAAAAAGTGCACTCTCTAATTAAATATACAAGAAAACTTTTATGATACCTTGACCAGTTGTCGAGGACACCATATGAGTTCTATTATCATCAATGTCTGATGAATTAGTTCCCAAATCTATTTTGTTGGCAACTGTGATAATTGGGGTGTCTTTGGGAAGAGGAAGAGATGACAGTGTATCTTCCACAATCATGCCTTGAAGTTTATAATCTGGATTACTGGCATCTTGTATATGCACCACGACATTCTGTGATACAAATAATAAAAAGCTATGTAAAAATATCAACACTTAATATAGCTGATATAGAGAATACTGCAAACTCAAAAGCTTCACAATCGTGTTCTTAATGAGAAGTGTTTCAATTAAGCAATTCGAGTTAACAATGTAAATTCAGTTTCCCTCAACAGATAAAGTATATTTTACCAAAATCAGGTATATCTATTTTCACAACTTATATAATAATATATGAACAAAAAACAAATTAAATATATATATACAAGAAAAATTAGTATTATCTAAACAAATGTCAGGATTTATAGTTTGCGAATGAAATTTAAAGGCTTCCAGCTCACCGCAAACACTGCATCTTCCAAAGTTGCTTTAAAAGATGCAATTAAATCAGTGGGAATATCCTGTATGAATCCAACAGTATCAATAAAGAGTACTTCCAAACCACAAGGTAGTCGTCCTCCATGCGCTGTTACATCCAGTGTAGCAAATAAATAGTTTTTCCCCTCTGCTCTCGAGTCTCCAGTGATGGCATGAATCAAGGACGTTTTCCCTG
This sequence comes from Halocaridina rubra, assembly GCA_037179515.1. Lineage (NCBI taxonomy): Eukaryota > Metazoa > Arthropoda > Malacostraca > Decapoda > Atyidae > Halocaridina > Halocaridina rubra. The sequence goes on along the minus strand of JAXCGZ010015448.1, from coordinate 61,556 downwards.
CAGATTACAAAGCTTCTTAACTCATGCAGTCATTTACAAAACATTATATAAAATCTCTACAATACGGTGCAGAATAACTTTCAAATTTTCAACAAATAAATTATAATTTGCATAATTCATAATCAGATTGATATGAAAAATGTATCTACATATGATTTAAAATTGACATTGCATGCACTCCCTATATAGACCAACAGGATCAATCTTTCAATATTACCTTGAGTATATTAACTCCATGTTAATATTTATAATATTTAATATATTCAAATTTGCTAATGTATGAATCTATTCAGAATTTCCCATCATCTTGAGTATCCAACAGTAAGACTTCAAGAAATATTCAAAATCATGTTAAATGCAAAGAATGTTAAGGCTCTAATTATTTAAAATATCTGACAACAAAACGATTTCTAAAGAATAATTATCTAGTGAACTAATTACAAAACACAATATTCCAATTATCCCTTTTGCAAATGACGTTTCAGATAATCAGAAACTCCCAAATGAAGTTCATTCATACATAAAAAGTAAATAAAATGTACACTTTCAGAGTATGTGTCAATGCAGCATTAAGAAAGGACTACTATTTTGGGTCTACCACTTATAAAATAATCCAATCGTAAACAACTATAAAAAAATATTTGATAAGTACACCATATCAACATAGTCCACATAAATGTTACTTTTAACACAGCCACTCGTCAAATTGAGGGTAATAAGTTACTGTCATAATAGAGTCCAGCACTGTAGCTATTGCTTTAATTGCTAACATCTTCAGAGATTTTCAATAAGTGATAAAAAAAAAACCCTTCTAGATGCTAATACAGCACTTTGTAGTTATTTTCTCACTTCTAATCATTGAGTATATTAACGTAAATTTACCTGAACACTTACTTGAGATCATCGGTAATAGGTTTAAATAACTGAGCAATTACTGAATAATTTAAATCTTGAACTTTCACTGGGGGACAATGAGAGCATTATTCATGTCCCAATACCTTCTGCTATGGAAAATGGCATTAAAAATATATAGACACTTAATTTACTTGTACTTTAGTCTGTCAAAATAATTTCCGTTCCAAAAATTCCATCTATCTATCTTGAAATTAAAGAAAAATATTTTCTTTATTACAATGCATAAGTTCTCTCTCTCTCCCCCATTCCAGACCATTGATGTCAATAGTAAGCAACTTTTCATTTGTATTCAGATCTCTTTTTTCTTTTTTTTTCTTACATATTGCCTTCATCTAGCAGAGACAGTATCGCGGCTACAAACAACTAAAAGACGAAAATTACTTGATGATGAAAAATAAAAACATGTTTACATCTCTCAAACTGTAAACATCCACTCACATTCGCACTTATATTTGCTTTAAATAGTAAATGGAATTCAGACATTCCTGATCTAATTTGTAGAATCTAGCATTTGACTTCTATGTTTTGCTCTGGCCCCATCACCAAAGCTTAATCATGCTTTCTGACATCTGTAAGAATAGACTGAAAATCACTTCACGCCAACTCATTCAATTTCTTGCATGTATATCACCCTTCTGGCTGCCAAGGCCTTTCCTGAACATGGCATCACATACATAAAGGAAGTACAGCATTAGGTACAATAAAATTTAATGAATTTTTCAATCAATACAGAAATTTGGTTATTAACAGATAACCAAAGATAAACAAAGAACTCTGATCATGTGAAAATTATAAATATGGGATAGCACCCTCGGTAACTCTATGAGCATAAAGGTGTCGCAATATCCATCTGATATGACCCCATATGATGGGCAAAAGCTATCACTATAACACTGGTAAAAAAGAAAAGCAGCATGTAACAGAAAAAAAATCAATTATTAAAAAGTTATTACAAAATTAAAAAATTAAATTATTAATATTTACCTGCATTTGTATAACCAACAACAGCAACTGTGGGTATGTCAGAATTTGTCCTGTTCTGTCTAATAAGAGCTCTATTCCCAGAAATAGCATTCAGAGTGTTTCGAAGACGTTTCTCTCTCTCCATCATCATCATACGTTCTTTTTCCCTTTGGATACCTATCCTCTTCCTACAGATAATAAATACATAGTTCAATGTGTATAGATCATTCCTCAAAAACAATACTATCAGTAACATACATCATATATGGAAGCACTGAAATATATATATTGTCCATCTCAGAACATGAAAATTATTACTGTAACAATGACTCATATTACCAACACTGGTAAAAAAATGATAAAATGCAACAAACTATGCTTTAAAAATTTTTTATTTCGAATAATTTTGAGAACTACTGTACTTCATTGTAAATAATGACCCTATACGGCCTAAGGACAAGAAAAATATATTTTCAAAACAAACACATCCTATCAATAATAATAATAATAATAATAAACTTTATTTCCATTTCAATACAATGGGTATTCGTCAGCCAGGGCAAGCCCCAACCCCCCACTGTGGTGTCCAACCACAGCAGTTCCTGCCAGTACACAGCTTAAACTCTCGGTCTTGGACTGCAGACAACAAGAAAGTATCTGGGGGAGCTAGTATTTCATTTTATTCCCCCCACTTCCCATTAGCATTCTAGATTACTTTGCAGCAAAGCAGTAATGCAGGTATCAGTTCACCTTTTAACAAACCAGTAATTCATTACAATGGATAAAATTCATGACAACATATGGTTCATAAATATCACTAGAGATAAGAACTAGCACTTACTGAGCAAATACACACAAAATAATTGTTAAATGTAGATGTGCTACACACAGCTAGGTTAAAGAGCTTAGGAAGGTCAGAAGTACATGACTCCTCATGTAAAGTGAAAAAAATTAAAAAAAAAAGAGAAAGGACTATTCTACGAACTTTAAAGGGATACAAAAGTGTACAGTTTAAAATAACAATATGTAATGTTTTTTATACTGAAAGAGGTTCATGTATCTGTCTTTTCATCCCGCACTTTGAGAGGTTAAATAAATAGTGCCCACAGTATGAAATTAATATTGCAATAAGAAAAATAAAACTTATAGATATTAATAAGATAAAAAGAAACATTTCAAAATCATCTTATACATAGATTTTAAGATTTATTTCAAAAATGAGGATCCTAAATCACGGCTCTTTCATTTCTATTAGTCACCTATTGCAAAACGTTGACCAACCAAAGGTGCGAGTTGTGAGGAAAGAGTACAGGAGGATAGGAGGTTATATAACAACAGAATAATGATTACAATGCAATATCACGTATGATACACACTTACTAATAATTTCATAAAGATTTACAATTTTGCTCAATATAATCTAATTAAATTTGCTTCTACATCCAAATTCACCATATCAAATAGGCTAATTCAGCAAATTATGACTAACCACTGTGAATTACAAGTATTATATGAAAAGAATCCGCCTTCACCAATGCTACCTTTGTCTTCTCGCATTAAATATAAGGAAGGACAAAGAATTACAGTATATTCTCTATTCAGATCAGTCAACTAAACATTTAAAAATAGTGTCACAATAAAGTCTCATACTTAATATAAGGCAATTCTGCAAGAGCCACTTGTAACTTGGCCTCTTTTGTGCGGGCATGATGGCGGAATATACTCAGGACAACTGAGTACCTGTCCATTACTCTCATTCCAAACACTTCCTCAAGAGCTCTGAAATGTTCATAATACTGTAATAATAATAATAATAATAATAATAATAATAATAAAAAATTAGCTTGTTCTAACATCTCAGCATATACTGTAGAAGCCACAAGGGTAAACACTAATGAACATTAAATAGGAGCCAACAGAGATTCATCACAATCTGTCCATTCTTACCATTCCATCTGCTGTTGTGAAATAAAAAAATAAATTCACTTAGGATGGGAATGCTGCTGCCTTCCTCCTCCTCCTTCTTCTTCTTAACTCAATTAGATTCACACATTTGCAAATCACAAAAAGTGAGAAAGATAACAACAGCCTAAAATTCAGAAATCTTAAAAATGCTTCATCAGATTTCCTTAGTTTGACCAGGTCCCTTTATCCTGACTTAGGTGTATTACAACGTCATTTTATCATTTACAAATCTTTCATTCAACAAACAAATAAAAAAGATATTATAAGCTATAAATCCTGCAGCACTGAGAAAAACACTTTCCTGTTACACTAGAGTCAATAATTCATAAATTATACTTACTCCACCTGCATTAGCTTTAGCATTTCAATACTGATGAATACCGAAGAAATTCCTTGAAGTGAGCGAGACAATGACAAGAGACGTTCTAGTGTACCAGAGCCAAACACCACTTTACCATCTATACTTCGAACAGGAACAACTTCCTGAAGAAAATTGAGTACACAGATTATGATAGCTTTACAATTTATTTTCCATGAGGGAAGTACACTAGCAATAAACAAAGAGTCAAAGCAAGGAGTTAAAAAAGGCAAACTTTCAATGGAGATCAGGTTGTACAGAAAGAGGTAACAGTGGCAAATTACTGTTATAAATAAAATTATAAAAAGAAATTAAGCCATAAGCCACAGAGAAAGTAAACAATTATCATTTTAATGCCAACAAAAGAAGAATGTTCCAAGCTCAGTGGTGTTGATCCATCTTTAGCATTACTGTCCCCTTTCTGCAAAACCCTTCCTTCTCACACGTAAAATATAATTATTGTTTATCATACACTACTACATGATACATTCTAAAGTGAAAGCCATGTCATACAAAAGAAGGAATTATTAAAATAAGACTGTCCGTAAAGGTATTATTAAAAAATATACTACAGAAAAATAATCTTTATAAATGTACTACAGACTTCGAAAACAAAGTATAATGAAAAAGTTGATTTTACTTTCGTAACCCATTTTCAGAGTACAATGAATACTGAAAGCTTCGTATACTAACAACAAATTAATGATACAGAATTAATGAAGTGTACTCGTACTTGCAAGCCAATGAATGGTATAAATGACATTTAAAAAATAGAAAAATGAAGTATTTTACCTTATGAATGATACGAATGCCTGGCAAGGTTGCAATCAATGCCACAGCTTCATCTAACATTCTTTGGGCTGTTGTGTTATGCTTCATATTTGGGCCCCACTTGATCCAAGGCTGGAGTACAAGCACACCCATATCATATCTTCTGCCGGACTGACTTCCTAAGAAACTCAATATATCCATTTCATTTCTCAGGTTATCAAACTCAGGGTCATTCAAAATAGCAGTTTCAAAATCATTTTCAGCCTCTGCTTGGGGAAGTACTGCCTTATCTTTTTTCACTTTCTTTTTCTTTGCTAATAAAGTAGTAGTTCCAAAAGTTTTTCTTGAAACAAAGTACAATATATCTATGTTCTGAAAATATGCCATGGAAATATGTGAAGTCTGATACACGCGAGGTGACACAGCAGTCTTGGAAAATATGCATGAAGTATATGCTTTTGGAAAATAATGCTCAAACACTTTCAGTTGTATACGGAATCCAACACTAGCCCGATGCAATCCAAACTTGCCACAAGATTGATAAAATGAGAACATTTTGAATGGTAAAATATGCTCTATCAAAAATATAAATAACTATCACAGCAACCAAGTGCCTAATATATAACTTCACTACAGCTAAAAAATATTTTCAGGCTGTTTCCTCATCTTCTTCCACAAGTACTGGTCTTTCGTGGATTGGATTGAGAAAGGTGTGCTTATCCTCAGCAGCCATCCATCCTTCCTGGCAAGACTTTGCTCGCATTGAGGTTACCTGATAAGCAACCCCACAAGCCACTACACTTGATGTCAGAATGTGATATTTACGGCCAAATGGTAATTGCTTGTGCATCAAATGCTGTAAGATGTACGTACCACCAAATGCTGAAATAATCAATAAATAAAAGCATATAAATTAAAAATATATGCATACAAAAAATGTTCAAAGGATATTGTACACTAAGGCCCTTAGGATTGCCAGATATGAATAAATTTGCCCTACAAAAATACAACACTACTGGTACAACCATTAAATCTATCTTGAATATACTACGGAAGATATAACTCTCACAACTGATATCTCTATGTAACTACCGATAAACATTGCAGCCTATACCCTCTGGGGGCTCTGTGAAGTAAAAGTCTAATTTTATAGGCATCGTCTCCTTGCATAATCTAATCCTTGAATTCTACCTTAGATTCTTCCCTTAATATTCTTGAACCTCCTATCTGTCAAGTGGTATGCCATCAAAACTCCTATTATTATGGTACAGGGCTTCTGAATCTGTAATAGTTTTTTTTACAAGTCTGATTTCTTAAAAGTTATCTTATACAATGCATCATGACATATTTTCTAGCTCATAAATAGTGAATGCGTTGACAGTCACCACTAATTGATGAGATAGATTTTAGAAAAATAACACTGTAAAACAATAAAATACAAAATACAATCTCTTCTGTGTGGCATATTGCCCTTAAAATTCAACAAGTCGTGAGTATTTATTAGAGGAAAACAAATCATCTGAAGCCATATTCAATTTTTAGAAAAGGCAAATATTCACCCATACATCATCTCACTCCCAATACAGTATTTATTACTTTGCTTAGACAGCTATATGTCTTATCTTGCCTCATGCACTGAGTAACAAGAGGATCTGAAAATTACCTTACTAAAGCAGATACTGATAAGATGGATTTATTTTTGACAAAAATTATGCCTCACTATGAAGTATAACAGATATCCAATCACCTATATAAGACACAATATGCCTTGACACTCGTTGTTGATATGTGACACTAACGGAATGAAGAGGAGGAGTTAAGAATTAATACCCTTCCTATCTCAATGCCGTGAGCTCAAACGTTGGTCCGTGACTTCCTGAGTCGAGCATTCTACTGCTAAGCTATGATGGTTCCCTCTTCAATAATGGTATATAAAATATCGGTACATATACAGAATAATAAATTTAGCAACCTAAGGATAATGACAAGTATATGAAAAATAATATTTCTATATGTAAAAAGAATTCCAAACTTAAACATCAAGTTTGTTTACAGTGAACCATAACATCAAGGTTAATTACTGAAAGAGCGATAAAATGGTAAAGCCTTATTACACTTCATGCCAATCAAGTTTCTAAATTTCAAATACGGCAATACCATTATAAAGTATGAACTTACCAAGACTAAAAGCTGAGAGTCCAGTGAGGAAAGCCCGGGACATACATTCAGTGTACCCACGAAATGCAGGAAAAACTTCTTTGTATTGATTGATAACTTCAGTATGGTTAATCATACTTAACTGCAAATAAAATAAATAGAGAAATGGGTCAAATAAACCTAATAATAGATGTAAAATAAAATTGCTATTGTTTTTTGCTGCTTTAAGTGTCACTCTCATTCCCAATTATAATAAGGGTGGACACTGACAGGTAGGGGAATTAAGGCTGGATACCCTTCCTAACACCCTAGGGTGGGCTTGATCATGGGTTAGTTAATTCCAGAGCAGAGTAACAATCCTGTGTTCGAGCCCACTGGGGGGCATTAGGTAAAGTACACAAATAATATACATGTATAAAGAAAATAGCAGTATTCCTAACCTAAGCCATGTACAGTATATAAATCAGTCACAATACATATAATATATATGTAATGAAAAAAGTATTCCCACTATTATAAACAAAAAATATCATGATAACAATATTTCCCAATGCTTAAACTTCATTTGCACATCAGCAACCATTAAAAAGAGAACTATCAAGGTGCAAAGCACTTACTGATCGTGTATTCCCTCACAAACATTTAATATTAATTATTAAATAAAACAAAACATATATTCATGACAATAATTAACATATGTAAAAAAAAAATAAATAAATAAAATAAAAAACCATAAGAGCCTGAGAGACATTTTTATACAGCAAAGTTACACATTATTAGCTATCATCTTTGATAAAAATGTAAACTCTAAATTTTCCTAAAGAACAAAAACAAATACAATTCAAAATTTTAGTTATAGTGTCTACAAGGCATCCTCTGTCTGAAAAGCCTGCATCAAGATTATTTTCAATTTAATTATTGGGAGCAAAATTAAAAGCAATAAACATTATGACAAAATCTGTCATATACATAGGAAGAGAAATAATCATAAAAGAGTGAACAAACCAAACTAACCTAACCTTATGTACAAAAAAAATTCACGAGAATATCTCTTCAATGGTTGTGAAAGTAAACATCTACCCTAACACACATCCCTTAATCATTGGAAACCTTAAAAACTGAAATTTAATTATATATAAATATATAAATTACTTAACATATTGTTTAATGTACTGCATCTTCCCATACCCACAGGATCAAACTCACTCACAGTAACTCTCAGTCGATGTTCTGGAAGAGGCCTCTAGGCCTGTGTATCCAGCTCTATATTATCAGCTGAATTTGTGGTCGTGTCAGTGGTTGTGGAGTTGTAGCATAATTCTTGTTTCCCCATGTTTTATCTAGATTTCTTTCAAATTTTACTACCGATTCTGACTGTACTACATTTTGCGGTAACATGTTCCAGTTGATGACTATTCGATGACAAAACAACCTCTCCTTATATATCTTTCTGGAATGTCCTCTTGTTCTCCTGTCTTCCCTAAGTCTAAATATATCTTGACACACTTCTGGATCATTCACTCCTGATAGGATCTTAAATGTTTCTATCATGTCCACACGTACTCTCCTATATGCTACCGTAGGTAGTTTCAGCTTTCTTGAACGATCTTCGTAGCACATATTCTTTAAAATTGGTACCTATTTTGTCGTTTTTCTTTGGATATTTTCAATGGCGTCAATATCTTTCATGAGTTATCATGACCATACATGATTCGCATACTCCATGTGCGGTCTAACCAATGCAACATATAGTCATTTGAAAATTCCCTTATCCAATGATACAAACGTCCTCCTTACAAGTCTGACTATTCTATTTCCCTTATCAATGACGACCCCAATATCCTTTTCTGCATCCACTTCAGATATTTTATCGCCCTAATAATTCTGTCCTTTACCCACTATGCTCGTCCCAATTCTCATGAATTTACTTTTCTTTGAATGGATACGTAACAGCTATTTCTCAAACCATTCCTTCATACAGTCTATATCCTCTTGCATAAGTTTTACATCATCTTGATTTTTTATCTGTCTACAATTTTGTGTCATCCACATACATATACAATATACTGTCGTTTTTAAGTACTTCATGGAGATCATTTATATATATTACAAACAATAGTGGTCCCAACACTGACCCCTGTGGTACTCCACTTAGCACATCTCGCCAATCAGATCAATGTCCATTTACAATTACACATTGTCTCCAGTGTCCCAAAAAGGCCTCTATCCACCTCAGGCATTTGGATCCAACATTGTAACTTTAGCTATCCTCTAACAATCTTTTATGGGGAACTTTGTAAAAACCCTTCATTAGATCAAAATAAGTTACATCTACAGCATCTTCCTCCTCTAATATTTGTGTCCACTTGTCAAGTATCTTTATTAGTTGAAGAGCTGTTGACCGTCCGGGTAGAAATCCAAATTGTTTTTTACGGAAAAATTCATTTCTATTCATGTGCCTCATAAGTTCTTCCCTAATGATTGATTCCATTACCTTAAACAGGACCAATTGATATATGCACCCAAAATCAGTAACAAAACATAATACAGTATATCCATTTTAGCACTCTACCCATAAACCCTAAGCAGTAACAAAGCACTATATTTCCAATCTGACTTCCTACCTTACAGATCATTTAAAGTTCAATAAATAATGACAGAGTACATAGAGACTAATATGCAAAAGTTAACCTTTCCTCATAGAATACACTGAATAAATTTGTTATGACTCATGGTCAGAGTGCTCAATTTGGGAGTTGACTGACCAGTAATCGAGCCCATTGTGAGACGTTAAGAAGGGCATCCTGCCTAAATCTTACAAACACACTCTGTCCACTCCCCATATTGGATACAAATATTAGCACATTATACAAGGATAAAATAAATCAATCCCCATTATGGGTGTGGACAGTGTGTGCAGGTCATAAGGCTGGAAGACTTCCCTAACACCCCACAATGGGCTCGATCACGGGTCAGTCTAACTCCCCGGTCGAGCACTCTAACCATTCAGCAAACGAGGTCCCCTTGATAACATAATAAGTGAACAGCTTTTAATAACGGCTGGAAAGTTTCCCTACGTACTTGCAGGCAGGCATAAATTCTGAGTGCCCTGCCTGGCCCTGAAACAGAATACCCCCATGCACAACTTCATCAGAGTTTTATGACAATGCCATGAGACAATTAATTTAAAAAGTCTAATTGTTAATAAGCAGAAGAGAAAGTACTACTAACCACGTAATGCGCCTAATCTGCGTAAGTAATGCCTATGTAATGAAAATTTACGTAAATCTTTGCACCCATTCTTCTTCTTCTTCTTCTTGTGCTTCTTGAAGAAAAATGTAAGATCTTGTTAGGTAACAGCCTCTGTTACGGCTTACCAGTATTCACCGACATTGGGCTGCATATCAGTTTATACATTCATTCATATATATATATATATATATATATATATATATATATATATATATATATATATATATATATATATATATATATATATATATATATATATATATATATATATATATATATATATATATATATATATATATATATATATATATATATATAAATATATATATATATATATATATATATATATATATATATATATAAATATATATATATATATATATATATATATATATATATATATATATATATATATATATATATATATATATATATATATATATATATATATATATATATATATATATATATATATATATATATATATATATATATATATATATATATATATATATATATATATATATATATATATATATATATATATATATATATATATATATATATATATATATATATATATATATATATATATATATATATATATATATATATATATATATATATATATATATATATATATATATATATATATATATATATATATATATATATTTCTGTTTACGCACATACTAATATATATATATATATATATATATATATATATATATATATATATATATATATATATATATATATATATATATATATATATATATATGCTACTTTGGCTTGTTATCTGCAAGGTAAAAAATATCTACACCGTAGATATTCTGGCAATAAACAGCACGTACATAGGCCAAAAATGCTAAATAGAGGTTAAGTTAGGTTAGCGATCACAATATAAATTGTAGATCGCATACCAAAGTAGATTCATGACACGTAGATAACAAGCAAAAGTAACACCGATATATATATATATATATATATATATATATATATATATATATATATATATATATATATATATATATATATATATATATATATATATATATATATATATATATATATATATATATATATATATATATATATATATATATATATATATATATATATATATATATATATATACATATATATATATATATATATATATATATATATATATATATATATATATATATATATATATATATATATATATATATATATATATATATATATATATATAAATATAAAAGGTTAGGTTACGTTAGTTTAATGCTGAAGCCTAACCTTTACTCACCTAACCTGATAATTTTCGGGGTTATTTAATGTTCTGGCAGTCGTAATCTTTACTTGATCCGGTATGTATTGTTAATGAACATGCAAGCGTATAAAATTCCGGATAGGTTAGGTTAAGTTAGGCTTTTGTATCAGATACTGAGGTAGATTACAAAGTATAGTACTACCTGAATATTTTACAGAGCCAATAGCAAGAAAAGATTAGTTTATAAAAGATTTCTTGATAGAGCCAATATTTCTAAAGAAATGCAGATAAAGAGACAGTTGATTTAAAATAAACCATATATATATATATATATATATATATATATATATATATATATATATATATATATATATATATATATATATATATATATATATATATATATATATATATATATATATATATATATATATATATATATGTATGCATAATTTGATAAAGCCAAAATTAATAAAGAGACGCAGTTGTTAAGGCAGTTCCACTTTCTCTCGTGTCCAAGATTGTCAATAGATTGCATCATGTGAAATTAGAGGATCGGGTGTATTTTGCAAACGAAGATGGTGATTCCTATTATAACAGACCTTTTAACCCAGCCTGGAGTGATGGTTGGCATGGGTCTAGGCATCTGCATTGGATATTTCGCAAGAGGATCTTTATTAGGGGAACAGGAACCCTTAGGCGATAGTGGCAGTGAAGATCCAGACAATGCTCGCAATGAAGGATGGGATGAGGTAAGATGTAATAACTATGTTTTACATCCTGTCCCAGAACTAAGGTCTTGCAGATTTACTAGTTTTAATTCCTCGTGACTACTTGTGTAGATTATAAGGATGTGTACCTTAAAGGGCAATCCTAGATACGGAGCATGCCAGTATTGTGTATGGTATACATGTCCTTTTGGTAGCTCATCGGTAGAGCGTGCGAGTTGGGGAGCGACTGACTCTGGCTCAAGCCCACCACGGGGAGTTAAGAAGGGCATCCAGCCTTCATCCCGAGCTCCATGGTATTACCAACTAATTGCACATCATAATATCAACTTGATTCATACACACTTCCTTTAAACATTAAGTTTACAATTTCAGCTTACTCAATATTTCAATAAGTAAGATTGGTTGAATTATTGAATACTGATTAAACAACACATATCCATCAACTCAGAGACTACAGGAAAGTCACTTAACAAACCATGCATCCCTTTTTTTATACGGCATAATTCTTGCATTCTGGACTGTATGTAAGATAAAACTTGATTTGTAGAGCTAATCTATTTCTTAGTTACTACTTCCAAGCCACAGCTCTTATGTTAAACTGCTATTTGTTCCTTTGTGTACTTGTTATAATCCTAAAAGGGAGTTTTTCTTAGTATTGTCCGTCCCTGCTTAGAATACTGCACACATATATGGGATACTTCTACTTATACTTATCTCCTTGATAGGGTTGAATCTATGGCAGTCATACTCATCAGTGACCCTACTCTTACTTCTAATCTGGATTTTAGTTATTTTTGCAGTAAGGTATCATCCCCTTTTTATATCCATAATTACTTCTTTCATCGCTGCTCTGAAGAGTTGCATCCTTCGCCTACTGCCAAGGCCATGTAACACTCGCCAAGCAGCCTCGTGTCACAGGTAGTGTTGATTTGTAACTCGCGGATTGGCAGGTGCAGTGACTACTTCATTTCTTCCACTTCCAGACTCGGAATTCTCTTCCTCCTTCTGTTTTTCCTAATTCTTATGACCTATCTTCCTTAAAAGAGCTGATCTATCATCAGCTCTGGGTCTAATCCTGCCATATCACTAGGTCTACATTACTTTGGCTATTCTTTCAGCCAGTTTTTTTTCCTAATTTTTATCATTCTCTTATTTGTATATTGTCCTTATGCTTCTACTTTTTCCTCTTCTCAGTGTTTTCTTGGTGCCCTGGCCTAACGAGGGATAATTTCTTGCCTGTCCCTTTGTCACATAAAAAAAAAGTTAATATAAGCATTTGTCGACAAGAATCCTGTAATTTACAGATATATAGACTACCTCGTAGCTCAGATCAAGTACTTGTGGGCAGTTCTGCTTGTTTACTGTAAAGAATATTTCAATATCTTCTATGGTACCATAAGTAAGAGTTTAGATTAAACTTTCTCTGTGTTCTTCAATTTGTCAGATGTAACTGAAATTTTGTATTCTTCAAATTTCCAGATATACCTTTTTTTTTTATTATATTTACAGGATGGGTTTCTTGCTGAAGGCTCAGGTGAAACCAAGCTGGTCTTGATAGTTAGAAGTGACCTCAAAATGGGCAAAGGAAAAGTTGCTGCACAGGTACAGTAAATTTGCTGGTCATACCAATAACTTGGCTTATTCTTAACTTCAGTATTTATCCATATTGGCAGTAAAAATAATACAGTATGGCTTAAGCCTTTGTACTGTTTGACAGATATTCATTGATGCCCTCCTTTTTCAAATTTAAAAATAGGAAGGTAACATTATAGGTTTTGTAACAGTAATAAGATTGACCAATTATCCCAAACTGACATGCTCGTACAGTTTAAGTTCATATTGGATCTTATAAATTTTGTTCTTCACAGTGTAGCCACGCAACACTAAAAGCCTTCAAACAACTACAGAAGTCTAATCGCAGATTACTTAGATCCTGGGAAATGAATGGACAACCTAAGGTAAATGAGTTTTGTGTATTCTGTCATGCAGGGAAAATGATTAGGTAGATAATGCACATATGAGAGGCCACAACTTCCCTAAGCCACATATGTTCTACACCAATATAAGTTCTTTTTGCTTACACTAGAATGCTGACTAAGCACTGTCTTGCACTCTGTGGTATTTGCTTTTACTCTCTAATATTTTATTTGTCCAATGGAACAAGACTGATAATGAAAGGGAATGCATTCTTTTTTCTTCGAAAAGATGTAGACAAGAAGAAGAAAAAGATAAATCATTCCCTTTCATTATCAGTCTTGTTCCATTGGACAAATAAAATATTAGAGTAAAAGCAAATACCACAGAGTCCAAGACAGAATTTAGTCAGCATTCTAGTGTAAGCAAAGATAACTTATATTGGTGAAGAACATATGTGGCTTAGGGAAGTTGTGGCCTCTCATATGTGCGAAAAAAGGCAATGTAGTACCTGAGAATACTAGCTTATGTAGTCCCAACCATATATTTTTGCAGAGATAATTTCCCCAAACTCTGAATGGCCCCTGAGTGTTAGGAATAGCACATTATTTGAGGTCTGTGAACTTGCTGAATCAATTGTAAAATAGCCAGAGGTGGAGAACACTAGTAATAATATTTATTGAATGCAGATTAGGGAATTACAGGGGGTCCTCAATATATGTCACAGTTCTGTTCCTGAAAAGTGATGTAACTCGAATTTCAGTGTAAGTCGAAACACACCTAAATAAGCAACTATACTAAAGCAGTAGTAAAGTTTCTTCCTTTTCCATGCATTTTACTATCTCTAATTTCATTTCCATGGTGATGGCTTTCCTTTTTTTTTTGGCATCAGAAGAATATGCTTTACGCTTCTGAGACAATACTGGCCAAAAATGATCAAAACAGAAGCAAAATACTATATGGGAGATGTGTTGTAACCACGAAATATCGTAACTCGATTGAGATTGTAAACCGAGGACCCCCTGTATAAAGAAAAGAAAATATGGTATGTTATGATGACATGGCTGTTTAATTGGTGTATGAATGATGCAATGAAAAATGAGGTGAGTCGGGTCTAGGAGCTAGAAAATGTAGGGAGACAGAAGGTGGGAAGGGAGCAACTTGCAAATCACTTTTAATACTGCATTAATAGCTAACTAGGAGGTAAAACTAGTGTGTCTGTCGAGAAGATTGATAGGATTTATTGGAGGAGGAAGACACTTTTCAATTTAATATGGAAGAGCATAAGAGTTGCAGTAAAGATTGTGGATTGATAGAATTGGAGGCAAGATTAAGCAGCATAGCACATTGTGAAAAGTTGACTGATTCATACACTATGAAGTTATTACATTTTCAGGCAGTAATATAGGAATGAAAATAAACCAATTAATATAAGGGGCAATACTAGAGAGGGCAATGAATAAGGTGTGATAGATTTTTTCATTGCAAATTAAGAATGCAATTGTAGTAGGAAAGAAATTTATAGTGCAGTATCATATGATTGTGAATGATAAAAGTCCGTATGGAGCTAAGTAAATGACAATTGAGGTCGTGGAGAAGTACCTTAAAAGAACTGTGGATTATGGATGGTTCCACAGAGTGAAACTCGAGTCAGAGATATGTGGTGGAGTAGGAAGATTATTGGAGAATATGGAAGACATTGTTTGGACCATTTGTACCACCCAAAGAGAAGCCAGAAACTTCTTAGCTAACTGCTGAAGAATAAGGAAAGAATACATTCTACTAAATGTCTACATTCATTTTACTCTTTCTTCCCAACCGCACTCATGGCTTGTTTTCGCATTTAAATGAAATCCTTATCATATAGGCATCGACAATGATCAAATGAACTAATACCTTACATGAAAACATGACCCACTCTACCATCCTGGGTGAGGCTTTGGTTACCCGGGCAATTACCTCATGTCTCAACACAAAATACAATTTTTTCTACACTGGGAATTTATTGTTCAGTTGCCATTTCTCGAAGACTTCATCTAGCAGGGGACATTGAGAGCAACCTAGGAAACATGGAAGACTGCACCACATATAACTACATATGCCACCAACACAACATACACTCCATGAGAGATCTGGGAAAGCCCAAGATCAGAAGAAGTCTTTCTTAGAAACTTGAGCTGTTTGGCCAGAAGGCTTAGGGAACAACAACAACATTTAATTTTACCTTCATGTTTTTCTTTTTACCATATCTGCTGCATATGATCATCTTTCCTTGTAATGTCATAGATTTCTCGTCCCAGAGATAGTATCGTATACTCTATCATCCTCTGTAGTTTAGCCACAAAAGCAGCCTCCACTCAGTTGTCATCTGTAGAATGAGACTTTTTTATTTCCCAACTATCTGCTTCCTCTTTCAACATTGTATCTCATCATCCCAAGCTCCTAACTCACTGCTACTTTTTTAATTATGCTCTATATATACAGCATAAACTGCCCAAGTGATATAACACACATGTCTTACTCTTGCATTTTATACAGTTTTTAGGAAACTTTAGTAAATTATCTTGCAGGTGGTTTTAAAGACAGATGATGAAGAAAATATGATGAATTTGGCTACTGTGGCGAGAGAAGTAGGACTTACAGTGAGCATAATCCAAGATGCTGGCCGCACTCAAGTTGATCCAGGATCGCGCACAGTTGTAGGTGTAGGACCTGGTCCTGTGGAGTTAATTGACCAGATTACTGGCCATCTGAAACTCTATTAAAACAGGTTTTTTTTTTAACTTTCTACTATAGAACTATTCAGTTATTTAAATATATCTAAGTAAATTTTTTTATATGACTTCTTAGGTAAGGCTTCTCTAATGTTGTTATAAGATAATTAAACTGTTGTAAAATACCTGTAGTTTCTTTATTTACATAGAATTCAAGGTCATATCTGAATGAAATAGCCATTTCCTTAAAATTTCTTATTATAAGTGCTTAACTTAATCATCATTGCAAGTGAAATCTTCAAAAAATTACAGCAATTACCAGGCGAAGATGTGACTTAAAGTATGCCTTAGTCAGTAATGAATATGATCCATTACTTCCACACCCTTACTTTGATTCTCATTCTGAATATATAATTTACAATCCTTGATATACAGTATTCCTAACGGTTCTTGTAAGGAAGAGTGGTTGCCAAGAAATAGGGAGAAAATTAAAGAAAAGACTGACAAACAAGTATTCTGGAAATGAATGCACATACAGAATAAACTTAAACTACCAAAGCAATATTGTATGAACCTTTTCATAGTCACTTAAGTTGCTAATATTTGTCTTTATTTCATCACTGCATAAATACATAAAAAAGAAAAACTAGCAAACAAATGTATATCTTTTTATATAATTTGAATCACCTAACATAACTTGAAAATTAAGTGACTAGTTGGAATACATACAATATGATATTCCAACAGCTCTTTAAAACTACGTGACTAGTTGGAAAATAATGTGATATGATATTCCAACAGCTCCCAACCGCACTTATAGAGCACATACTCAGTATAAACTAATTCTACCCTAAATATCAGTAAATCCGGATTTTTTTTTATATTGGCAGAGCATCGGTCCTGACTTCCCTAATGGGAAAAAAAAAAAAAAGTATTTTGGGGGGAATATTCTTTGTCCAAAAGGGACATGTACAATGCATCTCTAATTAGTATAATTAGTAATATTTAATGTATATAGTTTCAATACACCAAGTATTGTCAAGAAGCAAGACAAACAACTGTGCTGATAACAGCACAGAAAAATTTTCTACCTCGGTACTTCTTATGTTAAATCAGATGAACTTGTGACATGATGAGATTAATATTCTGACACGATTACCTCCCAACAGGGAACAGTATTATGTACACTTAAGATCTGCGCTGCTGACACCAGTATGACCTATTCCCTGATATCACAAAACATTTTTATATAAAACATTATGTACAGTTTACACATCAGAGATAACATCATTTTTAGTATATCGGTACAAATATTGTACTTCTATCATGACATATTTCCAACAAATGTTGGCAAGAGGTTCACATCTCAAACCTATTGTACAAGCTAAACAGAGGCACTAGTATCATTTAGCTTTAATTATGAACATATGTGTTCATTTTTCACTACATATTAACCTCTTTTCTTGCAACGATGAAATATCTCGTCATAAAGTTACCAAATAAAATTACACTTTGAAGAAGTATTCGTGTCCATTCCAGCTCTATCTGAGTATTTTCATGTACATCACGCATCTGCAAATCCCACTTAGAGCATCTCAGCCTTTCCAATACAAAGTCAGACATATAAAAAATGACTTCTCTCAGTTTCTCTCACTTAACTCCTTAACAATACCAAAGTTTTTGCAAATGTTTTGGAATATTTATTCTGGTAAGAGGTTAATCTATCCCTAAACATGAGTATTAGATGAAGAAGTGAGATAAAAATGGCCACAGAGTATAGTATGCCAAATTTTTAAAATGCACAAGTCTATATTAATTGTCCAATTTTGAGTTCACCAAAGAAGTTAAAAATATATATCTAATAAGTACATTTGTAAAAATATACAACATACATTTTGTACCATGTAGTTATACAGTAGAAAACATAAAGAGCAAGTTTTGGATCACCTGTCTACTCCATCTTTAAAATTCCTGTTCACCGCAAATCTAATCAGTCTTAGCTTATTAGTCAATCACCATTTTGACTTTGCCAATGTCAATCAGCTGTTTCCATCTGGCATGTCTGTGTTCGGGATTCAACTGTAGAATTAAATAAAATTGGTGACATCTTGGAAGTGTCAGTGCAGATCAGCATAATGCTCCAACTTATACAAAAATTCCTTAAACACATCATATATGATGAACATACTTTTCAAAAGATATTAATACAAATATACGGGTAATTTGTAGTATGCAATCAAGAGGGTACAGATTTTCACTACTCTCGAGAAATAATACCTAGATTACTTATCACTAGTGTTATAAACATTCTGAATGAACTCTCACGATTAAAAATGTTATAAAAAGGTATTATCACTATTCTTGAATTACCTACACGTTCATGACTAAAAGGATACATAAATGGAGGGCTAAAAATATCACTTAGTATTCTCTTCTTGCTGCAAAACAGTTAACTGAATCAGCAGTGAGTAGTTCAAGGGTTAATGAAAAGCACTTGATAATGTCTTTGTGTCCTATTATGTTTTGTCCACTCTGAATAGTTGTGATGAAGATAAAATCATATTTCCAGCACCTTAAAAGACAACTTATTGGGCTAGAGAACCAAAGGGGTGACAATCCCATCCATACTGAAAGTATTACCTCGCCACAAAACTGTTCACACAATGGTGAAGACAGGTAGGGCATGTTGAAGTCCTCTCCCTACTTTTATTTTTGTTGCAAGTCTATTGCTAGTTTCAAGGGGATATGGCCTAGTTAAAGACAATCTTACACACACACACACACGCATGTATTTATATAAGTAATAATAACTCACCCTATATCATAAATTCATTTCAAAAATACAAGTCTGAAAACGACCCAAATAAAAAATACCATTTAAAGCCAACCTTGACCCCCCACAAGCTCTGTATAAGCAATCCCATGAAGTTGCTAACACTATAACTTTATTCAACAGTTCAACATTTTCACTTTCTTATTAATAAGTATACAGCATGCATTTTACCTGATGCAAGTATAAAGGAAAAAAAAGTCAAATACCCTTTCCATACCCATTAAAAACAATCTCGAACCTCTATAAATTTATATAAGCAACACAAGACTGCACCGCACACAACCACATGCGCCACCAATACAAAATACACTCCCTGAGAGCTCTGTGAGAAAGCCAAGGATGGACTGTAGCCTAACTTTGGGACTTGGGGATGTTCAGCCACCTCAAAACGTCAGTACTGTAACACAATAACCATCGTTAAATAGCGCAACATTTTAACTGTACTGTATATGTATATATATATATATATATATATATATATATATATATATATATATATATATATATATATATATATATATATATATATATATATATATATATATATATATATATATATATATATATATGTGTGTGTGTGTGTGTGTGTGTGTACGTGTGTATAAATATTACGAATATACACAAAACAACCAAAGGTGAAGACTTAATATAAAGAAGTTCCAGCATTCAATGATACCATTACTGGACTTACAGAATACTTTTCCAAAACTTAAGTATGAAAAAATTACAAATTTTTTGCTTAACACTGAAGAGTTTAGTAAATTTTTCTTATAATACCTTGTTACAATTGAGACTGACAAAATTACTTATCTAATTTTATATTATCTTATTTAATAACGATCTAATTTGATTTAATTCACAGATCACAATAAATTTTAATTATATAATAGGTACACTTTCACCATTAAATTTAATATCACACACCACGATTAAGGTGATCATAGATGCCACGTTTTCAAGTTTGTGGGTGACGGCAATGCATGGTTTGCCCTACTTTGTGCTCCAAATAATTTGAACTTTATTTGTATGTCAATAAGTGTGTTGTGGACAACCCCTTCTTACCATCATGTACATTTATTTCCAAAGATTTTCAAGCATTAGAATTCTGTAGTCACAAAAACTCAGAAACTCAACAAATAAGAAAAACTTTCACAAGAGTTAAAAGAGCACTTGTGACCACACCAATATCAGCCACTTCACATCGCCACACACTATCATGGTCTTGCAGTTTATACATCAATTATAAATGCTTCAAAGTTACAAATTTCTCAATTTTTTATACTTATTCTATCTTATTCTATATTTCTTCTTTATATATATATATATATATATATATATATATATATATATATATATATATATATATATATATATATATATATATATATATATATATATATATATATATATATATATATATTCGTACAGCATATAATGCAGCAAGCATAATAAGCATATGGTAAACAATTAAAAATCTAAATATATTTATCCAAAGCAACTGCATTAGGGAGGAAGTGTTTGGGAAATGTACTCCTTTTGCACACTTTGAGACACAGTGCAGAAAGTCGTAAAATAGTCAGGTATGTTATCTAAGATAAGCAAAACTGTGTAAGGGATGTCTTTCTCATGAAATATTTTGAGCTCCAAGCAAAAAGCCATTACAAAATAATCCTGGAATAAAACTATAGTCTTCTATGTCTTGTTTTCAATTGGTAATATACCTCATTTATAATACATACCACACTGTGTATCCAAGGTTGAATGATATGGGAGAGGTGTGTTGGCTTCTAAAACCTCCAAGAAGCAGACCCAGTTAGTACAGTATTAACTTTAAGTACAGTACATGCACTGAAGTATTTTGTGCTGTGATTCTGAATCCTGGTAAGGGGTAGATATATGTTTCAATTGTTTACGTACTGTAATGTGCATAGCTGAATATATGTGTATTAAACAAGGAGGAGTAATGAAATAGAAAACAAGCTTCAAGTGACGTTGGAAGAGGGAGTAAAATGATCTGAGACATTCAGTAAAGTGTTCATTCACAGCTCTAGCAGTTAGCAGTTAGTTAGCTATTGCTTTTTCAGACTTTCAGTGATAATCAGTAACACTTTAAGCACACTGATGGACTGTCTTTGTGACAAAGGTTGCAGATCCTGGTTAGAATGAAAAAAAAAACACACACACAGGGAGTTCCCACTTTACATCAGGGCTCCATTCCTGACAACTGACTTATGACGGATTTCGACTTAAGTCGAAACATACTTATAATTCGAACCTAGGTCCCTCACTAATGCTAAAAATAAATACTTTAAAACATAGAAAAATAATCTAAGTTATTAATCTAATATATAAAAATGGTTAAAGTACACAATACAGTATTGCTTACCTTCACTACTGTGGTTGGTTTGCTTCTGGATGACTGGTATGTTGAAATTTGATTTATTAATAATTTATTAATTATTTATTGGTCTCCGATATAACCTCGGAACGACTTAAAACGTGGACCCCTCTACAAATATACAGTATATATATATATATATATATATATATATATATATATATATATATATATATATATATATATATATATATATATATATATATATATATATATATATATATATATATATATATATATATATATATATATCCCCCAAGTCGCAGGCTACATGTTCAAGCCATTATACCAACTAAGCTACTACAGCAAATAAAAATATCTACATATCAGAGTGCAACCAGTACATGCAAGCACTTTTCCCGTTGTTCTTAAACCAGCCTGTTACACTAGTGTGTATATATATATATATATATATATATATATATATATATATATATATATATATATATATATATATATATATATATATATATATATATATATGTGTGGTTCCGGTTTTACGTCACGGACTCCCTTTTTCTACCGAGGGCTAGGACGACTGCCTTCTTGCGAAGGACTTGTTTTGGAAGATGTAGTCATTACCCTGAGTGCATGCCCTTGCTAACCTCAGACCGTGACGGAGCGCGAACCCTCGACCTGACGCCTCAAAGTCGTGGACGCTACCGCTTGAGCCACGGTGACTATATATATATATATATATATATATATATATATATATATATATATATATATATATATATATATATATATATATATATAATATATATATATATATATATATATATATATATATATATATATATATATATATATATATATATATATATATATATATATATATATATATATATATATTTCACGGTAGCTACAATCTTTACAGGATAAAATGCACTGGTAAATAACCACACATAGTTGAATTACTAATCTGTGAAGAAACAAACGTTTTACTTCACATTAAACCTTGAACAAATTTTACTTTTCCAGCATGTGAATAATATATTTCTCTACCTCTTAGCTAACAAATATAAAAGTAAAAAAAAGATATGGTACTATTCTACTTTCTAAATATTATCTAATAGAAAATGTTATTATCTATTCAATATATAAATTAAAATTATAATGACTCAATATCACAAAATAATGATTAAAATACAAAAACAATGCACGTCAATACATAATTGTATGCACATGCTACAGAAAGAGAGAGCATACCTGCTATGTATTTAGCAGTTACGTATTTTGTCAAATATTCTCCATTTAAAATTACCACTTTCTACAAGCAAATGAATAACATTCTTAAGTACAAAGAGTATGACTTGAAAGAAACCTATACAGGAAGTAATTCTTTTATATTTGATTCTGTATAAAGTACTTAAGGTTTTGATCCCTCTAAGTACATTCTCATTTGTTCTTGTAACACTATTAGTCGTAAGTTTATGTAACATAATATCATTCTCTCTTCTACGTAATAAACCCTGTTGAGGAAGGAGTATTTTATATACCTCCTCTTAATCCCAAGTCATCTGTGACGAAAATGGGATATGTGTTATAATAGTAACATTCATATATTAACCTGCCTGCACTCGGCAACATAAAAGATATCTACAAGATTATTATCATTCTTGCAGGTAAGAAATACATTATTGGACGAAGAGATGAACAAACTCAGAAGAAAGAGTTGTGAGGGGAACGATAATAACAACCAATAACCAGTTCCTGCCAGATATCTCCCGCTCAAGAGGACATCGCACCTCAGGCAACCAGGAAGATTCTTACGTCAGCTAGCGAAAAACCTTCAGCAACAGACGGAAAGAAAACATTCGTCTATATAATTCTTTTATGCATGTGTATAAGCTAAGTAATTTTTAGTTACATGCATTTATATTATATAGTGAAGGTTATACAGTACCTGGATTACGATAAAGATAATTATATAATAAGATAAAGATAGTAAAAGGAAAGCAATTAGGCTTAGCCTATAGTAAATAAAGGCACAAGAATGACTTCTCAAATACCAGCACAACCTCATTTTTCTATTGAATGTGACCCTAGAACAGTGGCACATAGGTGGAGAATATCTTTGACAAAATACATAACAATACCTTAAATAATAAAAGTTTCTGTCATGTTACAAGAAAATGTTACATTTATATAACAGAGGACATAATATAACATACGAATATGATCCAATGACTAGCATAGTTTAAACTGGACCACACGGATAAAGTATGCTTCATGCTATATCCACTTTCTTGCTGTTGAGATGATGAATCAAACATAATGCCCAGATAAGCGAGATGGAATATACTTAGGATTCCAAATCCAGTATTTACAAGAAGGCTGAACCAAGTTTTACCTAAAGGAGAAAGATCAGTTATAAATTAGTGAAAGACTTCAGGAACCAAACTTGTTCGTAAATTGGGGAGTGCCTGTATAAGTTTTCTTACATATTCTTACTTTTAGCAGAATGGAATATAAAAAACAGCTGTCAGGAACGCAACCCTGACATATAACGGGGACCCTCTTTATATGCATTTAACTTCATAAAATATCATCCACTTGTTATGCGCAGCTTAATTATTTTGTAACATATATTTATAACAAATTGGTTAGCATTAAAACTAAACTGGTACATAAAGAATACCAAAAATATGGAAAAAGAGCAATTAGGAATTAAAACTAATAAATTTCATTAAGTATTTCATGAACTACCCCTGAATCTATTACAAGCATCTGGCTGACAGATGAGAGTAGAAATCTTTCATCAAAATAATGAATATGTACAATCCCTGGAGTTAAAGAAATATTACCCTCATATTCCATTGAGGTTATAGGTGGTGACTACAATCCTTTCCAACCTGAAAGTATTTTCTTATGTCTAAACAACTGATGGAAGGATTAAGCTTAGGCAGGTTATAGAGTATCACTTGTTGCCATAGTACTTTGTTACAGTTATGGCCATCGTGTCAACTCATTATATATGTAAAAATTACTGAAGAATTACTAATTTATTGAATATGTTTGCTATTTACTGTAAATATGGCATATACAGCTGCTCCCCTACCTACGAACGAGTTAGAGTCCAGAAGTCCGATCATAAGTAGAATTGCTTGTAAGTTGTGTTTAGGTAATAAAAAGTACAGTACTGTACAGTACATAAATGTGCAGCATTGTACAGTACTTAGGCTAAAGACAATTAACTACTATACAAAACATAAAGTATACAGTATTAATGAATTTTAGTCCAGTAATAATAATGTAATAATACAATATAGTACAGTAATACATACATTAATACATGGGTCGATAATAGGTAGGTTTCTGTTCATATCTGTGAGTAGATAATGGGTAGGTTTTTGTTCATATTTGCAAATGTTCATAACTCGGTTATTCATAAGTAGTGGAGCGTCTGAATACCAAATACAT
This sequence comes from Halocaridina rubra, assembly GCA_037179515.1. Taxonomy (NCBI): domain Eukaryota; kingdom Metazoa; phylum Arthropoda; class Malacostraca; order Decapoda; family Atyidae; genus Halocaridina; species Halocaridina rubra. The sequence goes on along the minus strand of JAXCGZ010015448.1, from coordinate 35,904 downwards.
AGCTGTAAATACAGCTGAAGAGCAGCTGTACACTGACCATATAATGATACAGTAAAACAATGCAAAAATTGTCCCTATTTATACTTTTACAATTTCTTAAAGCAGTAAACTGTAAAGCTATAGCAGCAATAACAAGTAGGACTTACCATTACATACGTAAATACTGTAATCTGATTATCTAATATGTCAACAAAGTAAAAAGAATTAGTACATTATAATATGGACATACATACCTTTCTGGCTATGGCCACAATTTTCTGGGCAAGGCCTTGATAGTATACAAGCATCGAAAACAAGCGCAAGTTTCTGACGAAGGGTGTATTCCACATAGGTGTAGAACCCAAGAGATAGAAGGACGGCAGCTAATTGGAAATTAAGTCCGTGAAAGAGGGCAGACATACCATATGTAAACAGTAGTGCCCAGAAAATGCCTATTTGATTTTTTGCAGCCTTAAATACATCTGAAATAAAAAAGATCTTAACTGCTCTAGTGAATCAACAGTTTCCTGGTCACTTAACTTAAGAACAAAAGCTATTATATTTATATTTTACTTTTTTCCTTTACAATCTGTACGAAACAGGAATTTCATGCAGTACATGTGGCAGGTAATAAAGTCACAGGAAAAAAGTCGAAGATAAAAATTCACAGGTTAGGCTAGGTTAGCTTAAGTTAGGTTAGATTAGACTTTTTCCTGTGACCTTTTTACCTGGAATTCCTGTACATTATAAGGAAGAAAACCTATTAATTACAGTTTTTCTGTAAGCCAAGGCTTTATGAAAAACTTAGAAATGTGGCTCATTATTACAATCTGGACAAAATCAAGAATTATAGCAATCTTACATGTTTTCAGCCAATGATGCATAGGCATATTCCAGTAAATGACAACTTCTACAAGTGAGCGGGGCATTTCTATATATACAGGCCGGGCTACTGACCCTACTTCAAGACCAGACAGAAGAGCAGATACCTCACTTAAATAAGATATAAAGTAATGGCTGGATCGAAACGAGAGTGCTTTCCTGTAGGCAATCACCCATCTGAAATAATAATTAATGATATCAGTAATGATAAGGTAATTAAAACTACATATGTGTTTTTCTAATTAAAAATAATCTTAAAAATCAAGAAGTTTTTTAATAAGGCTGTAACGTCTTATATTTTCAAAGTGTCAGAGAACACAATTGGGAATTATTAGACATCAAAATAAATAATACACCAATGTACATAGAAAAAGCTAAGAATACCTGACAACACACGAAACTCTTACCTAGATATGGAATCTGGAACTAGCCAAGACACAATGCAGGTAGAGAATATTAAAAAGACACCACTGGCAAAGAGCTTAGTGACAATGAGTAAAATCCAAGCCAACTTCTGGAAGGAAATATGAATATTTTGAGATAGCAGTCATTAAATACATATGTTCAGAAAAAATTTTCTTTTAAGTACTAATACAAAAGACTTGAGATATCTAATAAGCTTATAATATAATATAAATATTAAAACAGACACAAGTTGCTTGCAAATGAGAACTTTATGTAAATTGCTCAACACTGACAAAGAAAAGTATAAGAATCATTAACAGAAGCCTCCACTTCGGTATTGGCATCTGATATCTCTGTTGTCAGTTGATAAAATCGAAACACCGGTAATGTATGGTGCTTTTATTGAACACCTTATCAACAGAGAGTTCCAGTGCCGAGTTAAAACCATAATCTATCACAAAGCTACCATAAGCTTATCTGAATAGCTTTGGTTGCTATATCATCCATTCAGAAATAATGGCTAAGAGAGAGAACATCAAGAAGAGGATGAGGGAGGAAAGTTTAGAAACTTATACAGTATATGCTTCCTCAAATTCCAAGAAAATATATGAGACATACATATTATGACTTTCATTGGAGCAAATATTATGAGGTAACAAATTTTATTACAAGTGTGACCATGTGGATTGTCATGTGACTTGATTATACAAAAAAATTGCAATAGTTTAATGATTTATAATATAGATAGCAGAAAAATTCGGTTATATGATACTGCATTCATCAAAGGTAACATTATCAATTTCTAGTAAAAGATACGAGAATTGAGCATCCTTGTGCCCAAAACCTCAAAAACCTTTGGTAATGAGAGAAAGACTTGGTAAGCCCAACTCATCAAAACAGTTGCTTCACAGTCTAGAAATATGCTTCTACTTCATGTCAACAGACATCCATATAACACTGGAAACATGATTATTGCTAGCCTTGTAAATATGATATTACACTGGGGATAAAGGTTGTTAGCCTGTCAGTCAACTTCAATGGAGACAGAATTTTCAATATGCAAAAATAAAAAAATTATAATTTAGATAAATATAATGTACTAAAATAAATTTTATATTTACCAACAGATAAGTCAAGAATATAAATTAAAAAAATTACAATGCGAAGATTGCCACACCAAGAGGCCAACTTCCAAAAGAGTTACAAGAGAAGTGAGCTTTAAGTGCAGTGTTGAGAAGGGGAGTTTGATAACCATGCTGCATATGTAAGCTCTTGAAAGAAGCCTAGGAAATATTTTGTGTTCTCACAACAATGCAACCCATCTGAATTTCTTCCAAAACTGCTTTCTCTAAGAAGAAGTTTCGCATTTGCCAAAACAAACTGCTTTAAGAACAACTGCATTACAATGAAACTGAGGATTTTATTTTTCTAAAATATCAGTGCACACAAAATTAAAAGAATATTTTAGGAAACTGATAACTACTAGGCTAAATTTCTATCAATTATTAAAAGGTGAAAACTGACAACTACTACCTTGAACAAATTGCATAATAGCCTATACTCATTAAAGCTCTTTCATTTGTGATTAGTAGCCACAAAATTTAAAGGGTGAAGAGGAATAGCAATTATAGAGATAACATTAAAAAAAAAAAAAAATATATACAGTGCTACAGTTTTTCTGAAGGGTTACAGAATAATAAGGGCTGAGAGACTTGTGAAGACTGGTGGAGGGATAGTGTTGCTTTCAAGTGAAAGGTTCTAGTTTGAAGAAATAAATATAAAATAAGATTAGGTTTAACTTTATATTAAACTAATGGACTGATATGCTACTGTGGAATGAGAGACAGAATGAGGATTCACAGTTATTTCTTCTCATTTTATTTAGTAAAGAATTACTGAAAAATGCTATTAATTGTAAAGTCTTTAACATTGTGTGTGTATGAGAGAGAGAAGAGAGAGAGAGAGAGAGAGAGAGAGAGAGAGAGAGAGAGAGAGAGAGAGAGAGAGAGAGAGAGAGAGAGAGAGAGAGAGAGAGAGAGAGATGAGAGAGAGAGAGAGAGAGAGAGAGGAGAGAGAGAGAGAGAGAGAGAGAGAGAGAGAGAGAGAGAGAGAGAGAGAGAGAGAGAGAGAGAGTCAAAGTCAAAGTCAAAGTCAAAAACTTTATTCATCAAAAATGGCTATTACATGATAATTAATCTAATTACAAATTACAATGTAAAATGTCAAAATAAAACAAATGAAATTTGCAAAGCACAAAATCAAAAAATTTACACATTAAAATATGCATACGTACACTTCGTCTACCCAATGGGAGGATAATAATGAGACTAAAATCACTTATTAAGTAGGTGATTTAAAAGATGAGATTTAAGTGAGGGTAATGTTTGGCAACTTCTTAAGTTTGCGGGTAAAGAGTTCCAAAGTCTCGGGCCCATTACATTTAAGGCTCTTGCCCCAATATCAGTGGAAGTTCTGGCACGTAAAAAGAATTCTGATATCTGGTGTTGACGTTATTGATACGCACTTGATTAACTGTTGGCAATGAGAAGAGCCATTCCGGTAATATTCCATGATTTATTTTAAAAACTAAAAGACAGATATTATATATGAACTTCATGTCCATCCTTAGCCAACCCAATCTCTCAAAGAGGGGAGTCACGTGATCATATTTATGCACCCCCCCTATGGCAACTCTTGCAGCAAAATTCTGGAGCCTTTTCACTCGTAACATCTGGGTCTTAGTCGTGGAACCCCAAACACTTAGACAGTAGTTGAGAATACTTAAAATCAATGTTTGTACTACAATTACCCTACAATCAGAGAGAGAGAGAGAGAGGAGAGAGAGAGAGAGAGAGAGAGAGAGAGAGAGAGAGAGAGAGAGAGAGAGAGAGAGAGAGAGAGAGAGGAGAGAGAGAGAGAGAGAGAGAGAGAGAGAGAGAGAGAGAGAGAGAGAGAGAGAGAGAGAGAGAGAGAGAGAGAGAGAGAGAGAGAGAGAGAGAGAGAGAGAGAGAGAGAGAGAGAGAGAGAGAGAGGAGAGAGAGGAGTCAAAGTCAAAGTCAAAGTCAAAAACTTTATTCCATCAAAAATGGCTATTACATGATAATTAATCTAATTACAAATTGCAATGTAAAATGTCAAAATAAAACTAATGAAATTTGCAAAGCACAAAATCACAAAATTTACACATGATAATTAATCTAATTACAAATTACAATGTAAAATGTCAAAATAAAACTAATGAAATTTGCAAAGCACAAAATCAAAAAATTTACACATTAAAATATGAGAGAGAGAGAGAGAGAGAGAGAGAGAGAGAGAGAGAGAGAGAGAGAGAGAGAGAGAGAGAGAGAGAGAGAGAGAGAAAAAAAAAAAAAAATTTTTACATAATCTAGTTTTTAAGTCTATTAAATGCCTATCTTACAGAGTACACATTTACTGTATCTTTCGTGGTAATATTAAAATTCATATAGATAGATTGGAATAGTGAAAGCTTAATCTAAGATTGACACACAGAAAGACTGCATAATAAAAGAATCATGATGAGGATTTATTGGTCAGGTTTTTCAGGTATTCAATCTAGAAGTTGGTCAAGAGGTGGGGGACGGGGTGTGTGATTCCCTGTCCAGGAAAAGTCTTGACAATCATAAGGGTGAGAGACATGTGAAAAATAGAATGAGTAATCACACAGCAGTATACAACCAACCTTGATGAATGTCAGTGAACAATGCTAAGTCCTCATGACAGGGCCACGATAAACGGGATTTACCCAAGATCTAATTTTGGAATACAGGTATAGCAATAATAATAGCTTCCTATTAACTATGTATGGGGTGCATAGATGTGCCTCTGACGGAATGTTTACAATTTCAAATTTGTAAATGTATTTTCAATTCAAGTCTTTGTGCAGTTTTCTTCCTTTGGTTGTAGCTACCTACAGGAACCAAAAAGTGGAATGCAATATGTGAAAAGGAAAATACTAAATATTATTATTATTGAGGCTACGGATCATAAGGCCCAGAAACTCTGGATGTGGTGATAGTGCTGCCTCAAATTTCCCTGGAGTATAAAGATTTAATTGAATATAAAACTTATCTTCCATAAACAAGGTAATAAAGTCAACTTACAAATGACAACGGTTGCAAGACTTCCTTGTACGTACTAAATGAGACCCACGGTCCAAATACCACGGTACCAGGATTCATAACATAACCAATCAGTTCTAAAATATTTGGTCGGGCAGATATTGCAGCGCTGTCAAGGTCGTAGCCAACAGATACAAATTTCATCAAAATGATCATATGAGCTCCTCTTATACTATGCCACTCAACAGCGTCTGCCCACCATAGCTCACTATAATTAAAAAAAAAAAAAGAAGATTTAAAAGTAAATACAATGAGGAAAATAAGTGCAACTGCAGAAAGGACACAATAGATCTTGGAAAAAAATATAAGGAATTGTATCATATCTTCATATTACTCTACTGGGTATCCTAAAATCATGACGAGACTGTAAATGGAATTATTACAACAAAACCAACATTTCACAAAACATGATGAATTCTTCTGATACCTATGATCTAAAACTCTTGACTCTCGTGCAATCATCACGATAGTAATGAGGGAAAATATAAACTGTTACATTATACAACAAAGCCAAATCAATTTGCCTGTGTGGATGCTCAATCATAAACTACAATATAACAGGGGACATGAAATACTGTGTGCTTTGAGTCTTAAAAGACACCATATCAGCTAAGAATACCGAGCATAGGAAGATAAAAAAAAAAAAAAACCTGCACTGAAATACTGTATATAAATTAAAAGCTTATGGGCTTGGTTAATAAAAGTTATGAGATTCATCAATCAATCATTTTTCAATACTGTAACATCAAGTATGAAGTTCAAATCGGTAAAAGCTACACAATATTCTAAGTATATCAAGATCAACATAGGTAAGGCATGAATAAATAAATGAAAGAAAAGACACAATACAGTACTTACCAAACAATTAAAAATGTCACACACACACCACAAGTCCAAGGTCCTCGATTAGAGCGCAGTATTTTGTCTGAACACAACAAAGTCAAATATCCCACAGCCATCAGACATAGAATGTATGCTACTCTTGGACCAAAGAGCTGCCAGGCCACCACACTCCCACATGCTGCTGACACTAGGTGTACAAGCCATGCAGGGGGGTGGACTGCAGTGGATCAAAAATAAAAGCAAGATTTACAGAGGATACAAGAAAGGTTACAGGTGATGAAGTCTAGTTTTACCAAAGAAAATAAGCGTAGATTTACAATGACTGGAATAAATATATATGCTTAAGTTGATGGATATCAGATTGAGTATAAAACACGTAACACACTGATAACGAAAAGGGCATATGAAGACCAAAAAGAAAAGATACTAGCATGGGATAAAAATATGAAAGAGGGATACATGAGGGATGGAGTTTAAGTACATAAAATAGGAACATATAGGAAAAGAAGCAAGAGAGATTTCAAAGATGATGCAATAAGCACACACTAATTATGGGAACTGCAAAAAACAGAAAGGGACAGGATAAACAGACAATTCATGAGCTTCAAATAATAAGGAGATATTTATCAAAATGTCATACAATATTCTATATGCCTCTACGACTACTATAGTTTTGAAAAAAAAAAAATGATTAGGGACATGTTATTAATGACTTAAGACCCTATGTAATCATCATGGATTAGTGGAAAATATTTGAAGCACAACTACATTATATATAGAGATTGGACACAGATATTAGCAATACCAGGTTGACTGCACCCACCTAACACCACTTTTCTCTGTCTTCCTGAGACCCATGACTTGGCACCACAACTTTAGGCAGTTTATTTAGGAGCAAATACTAATTTCTGAACTACTGTATATTTAGAGCATGTAAGAATTTAATCATTTACAATATAAAAATTAACTGTTGTCTAGAGTTAGAGAGCTATTTTGTATGGATGTTCAATGCACTTGTTGATCTTTGTCTTAAAAATTTATTTTCAAAATATAAATCTGAAGAAATGAGAAGAGAATAACTAAACTCATGCCGGAACGTATGTGATGATTAAACAGTAAGTGTACGCAGGTGTGATTCTATCAAGAGACATAGTACAGAAAATATGTTAAACTTTCCAGCATAAAATATTCACTATCTTATACCCAAATTGTTCTATAATGTAAACAATGCAGATTGAAGTTCACAAAAAAGGAATGCCTTGCACAAACAGAATTTTAAAGCAACGATTAGCCAAAACATTAGTGACAAAAGAGAGAGATTAAAAAGTTGTAAAAATATATTATGGTTATGACACTGTTTTTGAAAAAACGACTAATGAAATTGAAATCCAATAATAAAGTAAACTTCGTAATAACACAAAGTTTGAACTTACTTTATTTGGAATGAGAATGATTGGTCTAGTCTGTTATTCACATAATAGTGACTATTATATATATATATATATATATATATATATATATATATATATATATATATATATATATATATATATATATATATATATATATATATATATATATATATATATATATATACACTCTGAAACTCCTAATTAAAAAAAACTAAGCAAAATTTTTTCTATGGAATTTATGTAAGGCTATTATGCTTTAAAGATTGAAGACTGCATGAACGGTATTGTGTGATAATATTCTGTTGATATTTTCAGTCTTATAATTTTCTTTAGAAATACAAGGCAGCACCAATTCCCAAACAGTACTGACAGATACAGAGGTATGTACAAATACTACAAAAAGTGCAAAAATTTGACTAAATCTTACCAATTCTCGTCGTCAAGGTGAAGATCAGAGACCACATCAATAAACTACTCAAGTGCTTAGCAGAATCTGAAAGAGTAGGTACCATGCAAAACTCATAAAGTTCAGGTAATTTAAACTGAGAAGTTGTATCTTCTTCCTCCCAAACATCATCCCCATCAGGAATTTCATACAGTTCCTGAAAAAGGAAGAATATAAAGAAATTCATTATATCATATCATTTACTCTATACTTTATAAAGTTTTATTTCATTTTTTTTAAGGAATGCAAGTACTGCACTGTATTTAATTGGGCTTTATTATTTTAAAGTACGTAAAGTAAATCAAATGTTCCTTTATTTTTAAAAGACTAGTAGACAAACAACTAGGGTTACATCAGTTATCATATAGCAAAGGTTTCATTTTATTTAATGGGATACTCTGTTTTATGCCAATATGTCTAAGTTCACCATTTTAATATATGTACTGGAAACTTATCGCAGAGAGACATTCCCTTTCCCTGGCAAATACTTCAAAAGCTGCACTTACATCATCATAATAATCTAAGTAATCAACCTCATCAACATCTCCATTGACATCGTAATCATATTCACCGAAGCCAAAATCTGCCATCTGCAATGTGAAAATCAGCTGGATACAATGAAGTCTTAGAAATAACATGAGAATATGATTAATTAATAATCAAAGGTGATGATTGGAAGGGATATCTAACACAAGGTGAAAGGAGATGCATTTGTTACTTTTAGTAGCTACTCCTAACTTTATACCTTGGCTCACTGAATTCAAGGCAGGGAGCGGGATATACAGGAAATATAAATCCTCCTCTCAATACGCAGACCCTGATAATCTATCATCATGTAACAATGTCTTTTCAAGATATTTAAGCATCAATGGAAGTACAATATCTTTCTTGAGATTTGCTATGCAAAAGACTGCAGTAATAGAAGTTAGAGTTAAAAAAATCTTGTAGTATTGATAAAATTTACTATAAATAAAAGTTCTTTGGATTTTGATGGATTAATCTAGTGCAATAAAGCAAATTTAATATGATACAAAAGATTGCAAAATATATGGAGAATGATTAGTATACAGGGAACTAAATGGGAAAATTGGGGTTATTACTGGTTTATAAAGGGAACTTATAACCAGATATGGGCTTGAAGATTACAAAGATATAGAATCAGAGAGGGGATCAGGGATAACGACTGGATTATAGTTGGGACGGTGAACTGATCTTTATATTTTTACAATTCATTAAAACTGATATCCTTTGGGGTATGTCATACCTCGAAACTAGATTTTGCTAATGACTGATGCCACAATGCAAAATGGTTTGCAGGTATCTGAACTACTATGCATGCATTCTATACACTAATAACACATTATGATCGATGTTTCGGGTTAAATCCTTTTTGCTGAACTTCACACACCCAATTCCTGCTAGAACACATCAAGGTCAGCTAAGCATACTAAAAATACAACTAGCATGCACATGTTTTACTCTCTCTTGCTTGAGTAAAATAAGTCAGTTTGTGGAAAAAAAAAAAAGATACAACATTTTACAAGATAACCAATAGTATTAAAGCTCTTTCTTCTTCGCTTTCCGGTATGTGCAAGACATGAAGGTTGGTTAGCTCAATGGTCCACCTGAACTGTTCAAAGACAGTGAGGAAATACTACTAATACTGTTAACCATGGACAAGAAACTTGTGAAATACTACAAATCTAAATCAACAACTGATGACAGCAAATCTTATTACAACGGAGACTATCTCATAAAGTAAATGCAAGTTATTTTGACATCAACCCAATAGCGAAAATAGGGATAAGTCGTGAACTCCCAGGATTTCCAAGGTATTGTGAAGAAAGCACTGATATCTGTAATAATGATGATTGTTAAGGAAAAAAGTTTTCAACTGTTTATAGGGTTTCAAAATAACTACTGTTAGGCATATAAGCATGGTGAGAGGTATTACCCTAGACGTATATGAGCCATGATGACCTTTGATCAGCGATTCCGGAGCTGAAAATGAGCCACGATGACCCATGACCAGCAGTCCCGGAGTTCTATATGAACCATGATGACCTATGACCAGCGATTACGGAGCTGTAAATGAGCCATAATGACCTATGACATGCGACTCTGGAGTTGAAATGAGCCATAATGACACATGACCAGAGATTTCGGACCTGTAAATGAGCCATAATGACATATGACCAGCGATTTCGGAGCTTAGTTCATGGCTACCAATGCATTTAAAATATGTGCCTACCTAAGAATTCTTGATGACGATCAATATATTAATTAGAAGGACACATAAGAAACCTACGCTTCAGAACTAATACTACTTCACATTCTGTTGGGCTAAGAGAGGAAATAGGAGGAAAAGACCAGGTCTCCTTTGTAAACCGATCCATTAGCTCATTCCCAGAGATGCCACAAAGGGCAAGGGTGCACTGAATTACAATGCTACAACCCCATTCCTGAAAGCAAACTAATACCTTTAAGCACCGTATTAATCCGAACGACGAATCAATGCCGCTTGATTCAATATTCAAGCCAATGTGAAAATCACCTGGCACAGACGTGTTCGATTTACGTTTTTTATTTATCATTTTTTATAATTTCTTTTAATTTTGTGAAAAGGGATTATGTATTTTTCTAGTTGGCAAGATTCTTGGTAAAATTAATCTTTAACTTTACTAAAACCTTATCAAAAGCTAAATATAGCAGTTTACGATGAAGTCTAGTCGTACTTGGATCAATCGAACGTTTGGTGACGTAAAATGTCAACATACTTTCATCTTCTTCTTCTTCTTTAGGTTTCTTTATATTCCTAGGCTAGAGTCATATTCCTATATGTAACAACAATAATATTTTATCCATATCTCTCTACATAACTATCTATTTATATATTGCTTAACATGGCAGTAAAATGGTAACAAATTATTGCCTTTGAGAATTGGAAACGTTGCAGATTTTATAAGAATTACTTTGTATTTTTTTCGGTTTTACGTCACGGACCCCCTTTTATACCAAGCGCTAGGACAGTTGCCTTCTCGTGAAGGACTTGTTTTGGCAGATGTGATCCTTACCCTGAGTGCATGCCCGTGACGGGGCGCGAACCCTCGACCTGGCGCCTTAAGAGTCGTGGACGCTACAGCTTGAACAACGGTGACTACAAAAAGAAGTTCTTTGTATGTACCTAATTAATTTTGCCTAATTGTGGTAACGGAAAAAACCCAATGCTCATAACTAACCCATCTCCGTGTCAGTTTCACTTTTTTACTTACAAACGCTAGACATATCTAATCTTCTAACTATAATAACATTCAGCATTTACTGCTTCCTCACATAACGAATTCCAGTTATGAACTATTCTTACACTAAAAAGTACTTTCTTACATCCTGCAGAGAAGTTTTCTTTCGAAGATTCAAACCATGACATTTAGTTCTAGAGCCATTCATATCAATTTATCACTCCCTATCCACTCTGTCAATACCTAGAGGGACCATAAAATCCCTCTGCTTTTTTAGCTTCGAGTCATCATTGTAAATCTGACTCCCTCAACCTTTTCTCTAATCTGAGGATACGTATCTCTGTCGTTGGCTTCAAATTATGTCATTGATGTTTCTTTAATTAATTAATATGTGTTTCAAGTGTGGATTAAAAAAAGGGCTTTGTATTTCCAAGCTCTGATCTCACATAAGTTGCTAAGAGAGCAACATTATTTTTATGGGTGCGACACCAGGACGGGCCAAAATATAATAAAATAAAACTGCCATCATCGGGCCTGGGCACGAAGAAAGAATAAAGAGAAACAAAGATGGAGTGTAGTGACTTGTAAGATGTGAAGGGGTAATATATTGCTCAAGGAGTATATACTATGGCCTCAGCAAAATTTATCTGATTTTGCATGACGGTATTCAGAGCAAGATGTCATAGCAATATAACAGTGGTAAACTGAATCATCAGTAGTGTAATAATTTATTTCAATACGGAAGACATGAGAGAGAAGAGCCTGACATAGATGTATAAATCTGATACTATAAGATCAATGAAAAAGAGGAGGACATAGAAATGGACGTCTCTTTGAAGCATTGTGAGTGTCTCAGTGATGAAAAGGGAGAATCGATTCCATGCCAAAGAGACACATATGTTTGAATGAAATGGTCTAAAGATTGTGGATAGTTCTTATTTACAGATATATCGCTCTTCCTTCAATAGCTAAAGGATAGAAGTACCAGTGATTGATGTGGATTTTCGTACTTTAATATCTCTCTCTCTCTCTCTCTCTCTCTCTCTCTCTCTCTCTCTCTCTCTCTCTCTCTCTCTCTCTCTCTCTCTCTCTCTCTCTCTCTCTCTCTCTCTCTCTCTCTCTCTGTGTGTGTGTGTGTGTGTGTGTGTGTGTGTGTGTGTGTGTGTGTGTGTGTGTGTGTGTGTGTGTGTGATTACCTAATTGTGATTACCTAATTGTGATTACGAGATAGAGCCCAGAGCTCGTATCTTCCCGTCTCCTGATCGGTTCCATTTTATACTTAGTGATACTTATCATACCTGTCCTTAAAACTATGGATTGAGATAGCATTAACTACCTCCTCGCTTAGCGAATTCCAATTATCAACTACTCTTACACTGAAAAAGTATTTCCTTACATCCTGCAAAGAAGTTTTCTTACGAAGCTTCAAACTATGACCTCTAGTTCTAGAGCCAGCCATATCAAAATATCGATCCCTATCCACTCTATCATAACCATGAAGGAATTTAAAGACTGTCACCATATCCCCCCTCACTCTTCTAGCTTCGAGTGATGGTAAGTCTAATTCCCTCAGCCTCTCATCATAACTGAGATTGCGTATTTCTGGCACCAGTTTCGTGGCATGTCTTTGAACTTTTTCAAGCTTAGCTATGTGCTTTTTCAAGTGCGGATTCCAAAAGGGGGCTGCATATTCGAGTTTTGGCCTCACATAGGTTACATAAATATTTCTGAACATATCCATGTCCATGTGCCTGAAGGCTACCCTTACATTTGATAAGAATGCATATGCTGCCCTTACTATGCCATTTATATGTATTTCTGGAGACAAATCTGCCAGTATGTTTACTCCTAGATCTCTCTCATTTTCTGTCTCTTGAAGTTGTACTCCAGCCACCGAGTAGTCAAGCTTGGGCCTTCTTGCACTTGTACCCATTCTCATTACCTTACATTTTGAAGTATTGAATTTCATTAGCCACTTTTCCGACCACTCATGCAGATTATTTAGATCCTCCTGAAGTTCTCTACCATTGTTCTCGTTTTTTACTTTCTTCACAATCTTTGCATCATCTGCAAACATATTCATGAATGAATTTACAGACTCTGGTAGGTCATTTACATATACAAGGAACAAATGTGGCCCTAAAACTGAACCCTGTGGAACTCCACCACTAACTCTTCTCCATTCAGACACTGAGTGTCTTACTCTAACCCTCTGTTCCCTTCCTTCTAAGTAAGTTTTTATCCATTCTAAAACATTTCCACCTATTCTAGCCATTGATTGCAGCTTCCTAATAAGTCTCCCATGTGGAACAGTGTCAAACGCTTTCTGGAAGTCTAGGAATATGCAATCTGCCCAGCCCTCTCTTTCCTGTAAGATTCGGCTTACCTCATCATAAAATTCTAATAAGTTTGTTACTGTTGATCTACCTTCTCTGAAGCCATGTTGCCTCACTGACAAAAAGTTGAAGGATTCCAAGTGAAGAGAGATATGTTTCCTTAGTAGTTTCTCCATAACTTTGCAAACTATGCTGGTCAAGGAAACTGGTCTATAGTTCAGAGCCGTATCCCTCCTTCCCTTTTTGAAGATAGGTATCACATTTGCTTGTTTCCAGCATCTTGGAATCTCCCCTGACTCCAGTGACTTTTTAAATATGATACTTAGTGCCACTGATATTGAGTTTGCGCATTTTTTAAGCACATGAGGGGATATGTCATCAGGACCTGTAGCTTTATGAACATCTAAATCCATCAGCGCTTTGCATACCTCTGTGGCTGTAAGGTTGATGTTCTCTAATACCGGCCCTTGAGCTTCTATCACTGCAATCTGAGGGGGTGGGGTATTTTCTACTGTAAATACTGACTGAAACTCCTTGTTCAATTCTTTGCAGATCTCTTCATCCGTCTCAGTGATGCTTCCATCCGCTCTCTTTAGCCTTAAAACCTGTTCTTTTACCTTCAGTTTTCCTCTGATAAAGCTGTGGAAAAGCTTGGGATTTTCTTTAGCCTTCCTGGTGATGTCCCTCTCATAGTCTCTCTCTGCCTCTCTCCTTTTACTTAGGTAGTCATTTCTTGCTCTTTTGTAGGTTTGCCAGGCATTTATGTTTTTTCTCCTCCTATACCTTTTCCAGCATTTGTCTCTCCACTCCTTAGCTCTTTTACACCCATTATCGAACCATTTCTCTCTGGCATGAATTACACCTACTTTGGTGACAGGTATGCAGCAATCTACTATCTTCCCATATTTCTCACAAAAGATGTCATACATTTCTTGTACAGATTTGTTGTAAAATAAGGTTCTCCAGTCAATAACTGCAAAAAGCTCATTCATTTTGATGTAATCTCCTTTCGGATAGTTCCTCCTCATGTCCTCAGTGCCTCTACTCTCAGGAAGAATATCTTCAATGATATACTCCATCAACAACACACAGTGGTCACTCTTTCCAATTGGTGGTTCATACTCAATTTTTTCAATATCCAACACATTATCTGTGAACACTAGATCAAGTAGTGATGGCTCATCCCCACCCCTGGCCCTTGTTGGTTCCATTACATGTTGGTGTAGGAAATTCCCTTGTACGCAATCTAGGAATCTTGCCCCGAATGAGTCCTCACCACTGTGTGGGTCAAGATTTATCCAATCTATCTCTTTATGATTAAAGTCTCCCATAATCAAAATCCTACATTTTTTTTCCCGTGCCATGTTAACAACTGAGTTTATGACTTCAATAGTACCTATATGACTGTCCTCATAAACTTCAAGCCTATTTTGGTTCCTTGGTGGGTTGTATACAACAGTTATTATAATGCTCTCTGACCCAGTATTTATGCGAGCAACAAGAAATTCCTTGAACTCACTTTCTATAGCCAAGTTTATTTCTTCAACTTGAATCCTTTCACTTATGAGCAGTGCTATCCCTCCACCAGTCCTCTCAGATCTTTCAACCCTTAGTATTCTGAAGCCCTTAGGAAAAACTGTGACACTGTTTATATCCTCACTCAACTTAGTCTCTGTAATTGCTACTATATCTGCTTTACTGTTGTGAATCCTATCTTTTAATTCTACTGCCTTACCAGCTAATCCATCAGCATTTGTGTATAACAATCTTAATGAGGCCCCATCCCCTGATCTTCTGTCATTATCTTCTTTATCTCCCCTTTGTCTGGAAGAACTCTGAAATGAAAATTTTTCTTCTGTTCTTCATTTCTTTCCTCATTTAACCTTCTTGCCTCTTGCAACAAGTTTTTGATCTTTCCCATCTCTTCCTGTGTTCTGTATCGTCTAATGAACACTTCTTGTGTGTGTGTGTGTGTGTGTGTGTGATTACCTAATTGTGTTTACGGGAAAGAGCCCAAAGCTCGTATCTTCCCGTCTCCTGATAGGTTCCATTTTATACTTAATGATACTTATCATACCTGTCCTTAAAACTATGGATTGAGATAGCATTAACTACCTCCTCGCTTAGCGAATTCCAATTATCTGTGTGCGTGTGTGTGTGGAATTACCTAATTGTAACTACCTAACTGTGCTTACGGGATAGAGCCCCATGCTCGTAACTCCCCGTCTCCTGGTGCGTGTGCGTACGTGCGTGTGTGCGCGCGTGTGAGTGTGTTTATGGTCGTACATGCCATTTTTTTAATTCATATCAGAGGCTTCGCCTTCAGATCTCTTAGATGAATTTCTGAGAGAGAGAGAGAGAGAGAGAGAGAGAGAGAGAGAGAGAGAGAAGGAGAGAGAGAGAGAGAGAGAGAGAGAGAGAGAGAGAGAGGAGAGAGAGAGAGAGAGAGAGTATCCATGCTAACTCGGTATAAGGTCAAGCTTCGAAAAGGTGAAATATATCCTTTTGGGCACTGTAAATATAATATGTACAAATAAAAATGCATACAAATATATATATATTAGAATGGTATCCAGTAAGATATTACTTTGGTAATTCTATGTTGTTGTTTTTTCGTTCTGTGAAGTGTATCGTAGGAGTGCATTTATTTGATTAGTTTGTCTAATTCCCAGATAAGTGGGATTCCCTCCCTTGCTATATTGATACATGGTATGCAACAGCTATCCTCTCATGTTTCTCACAAAAAATCGTACAAAAATTTATTATTATTATAATTATTATGATTATTGTTGTTTTTGTTATTATTATTGTTTTTGTTGTTGTTATTATTATCATTATTATTATTAATCTTTTTGTTATTATTATTATTATTATTATTATTATTATTATTATTATTATTATTATTATTATTATTATTATTATTATTATTATTATTAATGTTTTTGTTATTATTATTATTAAGCTCGTAAGTACAGAGAAGGGGTAACTCTTCATAAATACTTAGTGTATTGCATGTTTGGATGGTTAGCAAACCGCAATCATCTTTCGAGGTAACTCACCAAGACGAGTATCCCTTTGTATTATTGAGCTAAATAATAAATAAATAAATAAATAAATAAATAAATGAAGCGAATAATAATATGTACATAAAACAACGAAGACTAAAAAAGGAACACGACAATGGAAGTTCTTTAAAAAAAAAAAAAAAAATAAGCCACGTTTTGAATTAATGCCTGCACTTTTGCAACATGCTTAATTCATAAGAACAAATGCATTCTGTGCTACAATATATATGCTAATTACAACAAGAAACGCAAACTTTATGGAGGTAGTGCTGTTTATGGAAATATCCTCTCACATGTTTATTTTTTACTCTCTTTTACTAGCTTTTTTTTTTCCATTCTTCCACTTGATCTGCATAAGAATACGAGAGAGAGAGAGAGAGAGAGAGAGAGAGAGAGAGAGAGAGAGAGAGAGAGAGAGAGAGAGAGAGAGAGAGAGAGAGAGAGAGAGAGAGAGGCTTGTTTATGATATGCTCTTGACTCCATTAAATTAACCGAGCTGTAGGACTACGCGTGATCTTAAAAATATACAGACGAGTGTAACAATATAATTATATGTTCTTACACATATTCAGTTTAATGTATCGAAATGCAGTGTTACGAAGATTGTATTTTAAAAATTGATGACCATTTAGAAAAATTGAAACAGTATGTCCCAAAAATTGTGCGAGAGCTAACCCGAGGTAAGTAAAAAAAAAAAAAACAGAGAGAGAGAGAGAGAGATTTAATGATTTTAATCATCCTCTATATGCGGTAAGGAAAGTAAGGACAGAAATTTTCCTTACCTCATATATATATATATATATATATATATATATATATATATATATATATATATATATATATATATATATATATATATATATATATATATATATATATATATATATATTTTAAATTCCGGTAAATAATTGGCGGTTGGAGTTATATGTGACAAAAGGGTGCCTAGTGCCTACAAAAGAGAAAGGGAAAGGTTACAATGAGGTAGAAAGACCATCTATGTTCTATGGCTTAAAGACAGTTCCTTTGACAACGGACAAGAAGTATAGCTAGAGGTGGCAGAGTTGAAGCTGCTGCTGTTTTCTGAGGCGTCAGGTCGAGGGTTCGCGCCCCGTCACGGTTTGAGGTTAGCAAGGGCATGCACTCAGGGTAACTATTACATCTGCCAAAAAAAGTCCTTCCCAAGAAGACAACCGTCCTAGCCCTTGGTAGAAAAGGGGGTCCGTGACGTAAAACCGAATTTCACTGAGATGGTTTGGGCATTTACTGAGGAGGTTGAGGGGTACGTTGGGAGAAGTGCGGTGGATGGAGTGTTAGGCAGGAGGGGAGGATGTAGGATAAACAGGAGGTGCATGGACGTGGTGAGGGAGGATATGAGAGTGTATGGTGTGATGTAGGAAGAAGCAGAGATAGGGCGATATGGAGACGATTGATCCGCTGTGGCGACTCCTAAGAGGAGAAGTTAAAAGATTTGATGATGATGAAGGGATTGGATGCTAATTAATATTCCAGTGAGAGGAAGTTGTCACAGCAAAATAATTTGCATACATATATGATGAGGTAACGCAGGTTATTCCTTTAGAAAAGATGAATGATGATAAACATTGATATGTTTGGAAATATTTTTTAAGAGAATAAGGAGAGGATAGTGGTGTCCTCCGTATGGTAACACCCTTCAGTTAGTGAAGGAAGGTAAGTACTCTATCAGATGTGTGGAGATAATGAAGGAACCGGTTTTTGTAAGGATAATAATGTCCTTTCAGCTCTACTGAAAAAAAAAAACTGCGTCTGTATAACCCGTGTCTCCATTTGTATATTTGTTGTCTATTTTATATATATATATATATATATATATATATATATATATATATATATATATATATATATATATATATATATATATATATATATATATATATATATATATATATATATATATATATATATATATATATATATATATATATATATATATATATATATATATATATATATATATATATATATATATATATATATATATATATATACATATTTATTTATTATTTTATTTATTTATTTATTTATTTATTTATTTATTTATTTATTTATTTATTTATTTATTTATTTAAAGAGAGAGAGAGAGAGAGAGAGAGAGAGAGAGAGAGAGAGAGAGAGAGAGAGAGAGAGAGAGAGAGAGAGAGAGAGAGAGAGAGAAAGTGGGTCCCAGCAGAAACCTAGTTACAATCACTTATGTGAATGGAATGAATGCTACAAGTAGATTCCGGTGTTTTTAGTTTTAATCGGAATTTAATACTTACGTAGAACCGCATTTCACTGTACTAATAAATGTGTGAGAGCCAGCACATACGTTAAGAGGATAAATGTTTCTATACTTACATGACCAGTCTATTAAGGCATCAATGTCCTTCATCGGAACTGAAAAAGAAATCAATAGATCAATAGAGAAACAGAAGCAATGATAGATGCATAATCATTGAGAAAAAATCCATGAGTATGTGCAATGTTTAATTCTAATAGCGCATTAGTATCAATAATAACAATAATAATTATAATAATAATAATAATAATAATAATAATAATAATAATAATAATAATAATAATAATAATAATATTATTATTATTATTATTAGAAGTAGTAGTAATAGTAGTAGTAGTAGTAGTTGTTGCTGTTTTAAATTTAATATAAAACTTGTACACCTTGCTCCTGATTTAAGTGTTATCAAACCGTCTAAATGAACTACTGTAGTAGGATACACTGTGTCCTTACTAATTCACTTCATCTCTTACCATCTTATATTTCCTTTACTTACACTTCTATCACAGAAGAAAATATCCTCCTCCTTCTCCTCCCCCTCCTCCTCCTCTTCCTCTTCCTCCTCCTCCATTCTTGCTTTCTAAGCATTTACCACCCCAAACAGTGGGAAGCGCTGGTGAATGCCTGGAATTTTAAGTGAGTTGCCAAAGAGAGTACTGGAAGTGCTCATTCCCCCCCCCCCCGAAATTTCCTTCAAAGCTCCACCAAAATAATTCTTCACAATTTTTCAGCTCTTAATTTCTTGCTTATGAGCTCAAGCACGAGAGAAAGGAGATGAGGAATTCCAGGAAGTTCTGGAGAATTTCAAAAGCAACATTTAAGGAATGTGAATTAGAGCATCTGGCGTGCGAAAAAATGACTGTCCCGAACACTTCTAATGTTGTGCAACATGGAGTGAGTTAAGAACTTTCTCTTAAGATGAAAAGAGCAAAAAACATATAAAAAAAAACCGCTACTTACACGATATATTAACGGGCAAAGTGGGTTTTCAGCTGAGATTCATTGACGTTTGTGGTTAATCTTTTTAAAATATAAGCTTATGAACGCTCTTAACAAAGTTTCTGGGAAATTTTTAGCATTTAATAAAATTTCTTACATATCGCCAACCTTTTGTTAAAAATAACCCTTTAATACAGGAAAGCGTATGAACCTACTCTAAAACATTATCAGCAATAGAACGATTTTAACAAACAAACAAAAACAAAAAACAAATGTACACATAAGTATCAGAGAAATTAGTGATCAAAAACGTCATCTTCAATCTCTTGATCCTTTTCCCAAATCCTTCTGCTCGCCTCTCAAGTTGTTTTACTTCCAGAGCTGATGTCTTATGCGTGGCTATTTTTGCCTCACTATTATCTATCAAGAATAATTAATTTGGACTCTATGGAGTCTTAAGTTTTAATTAATCTTAAGGCATACAGGAGATACAGAAATTAAAAAAAAGAGATAAATGAAAAGAGTGGTTAAAGCCATTTGGTGTGAGCTCAATGAGATGACTCAAGGATAGCTGAGGCATAGTGAAATACGAGTTCTGTACGGAATTTGAAAGATCTAGATACAGCAGAAAGAATCAAACTGATTTATAAAAGTGAAATTGCTGAGTAAAACAATGTTGTACAATCCATTAGTTAAACACAAAGTGCTTACTCTGGAAATTGAATTCATAGATGGATAATTCCACATTGGAGACTACTTTTATCAGATACAGAGGATACTTGGGTTTTTGAGATATTATGTGGGAGTTGCCATGTGATGAAGTGGTGGGGGTAAACCGGCTGCGGCTGTCGGGCCTCATTGTAGAATATCCTTGCCCTCCTACCTTGTGGGTGACCCAAGGAGGGTGGAAGGGGATGGAGACGTGACAACCCTTTATCCCCAAGGAGCTGAGAGGAGTGGTTGGTGTTTGTGTATGAATCGTGGTGAATGCGCGTTTCTTGGCTGGGCCACCCCCCTTACAAGGGAGAATGAGGCATGTGTATATGTATATATGTATATGTATGTGTTGGAGCAGATGGTGAAAGTGGAGTTATATGTCAACAAGGGAAATAAAAGTTAAGGTAAAGAAAACGGGTGATTTCCCTGTCCAATGTGAATTGCCTACACTCATGCCTGCGCTCATATAAGATATAATATGACAAGTATTCTCACTCATAAAAGTAGGTTGCGATACTACAGCTGAAGGAAGGTCTTTCAGACTTGAATAGGACTGGCCTAGATAACTCAATGTTAAATCTTCCTTTAGTTATGGATCGTTAATTATGCCTACATCTATATAGAATATTCTTCGAAATTCGTTACACATCTCATATTATCCCTTCACATCTGACAAGTCGAAACACTCCCTATCTCTTTTTTGCTGTAAGATTTTTCGTCCGTCCTGATATGTGACAATTTTCATCGCCCGTCTTGGTATCACACTCAAAAAAATAAAAAGTTACAATACACCCATTCCAACTACTGACATGACATTGGTCCAAAATTGACACCATTTATTTTTTAAATATTCAATTATACGAAATTGTGATACATACATAAACAAGGGAGGAAATCCCACTTATCTAGGAATTAGACAAACTAATCAAATAAAAGCACTCCTACGATATACGTCAAAGAATGAAACAAAAAGTATCAGAATTACTGGATACCATTCTAATATATATATTTGTATACTTTTCTATTTGTACATTTTATATCTACAGTTGCCAAAAGGATTTATTACACCTTTTCGAAGCCTCAGCTTATAAATAATATAACTTTTGTATGGATTCTCTCTCTCTCTCTCTCTCTCTCTCTCTCTCTCTCTCTCTCTCTCTCTCTCTCTCTCTCTCTCTCTCTCTCTCTCTCTCTCTCTCAAAAATTCATCTAAGAGATCAGAAGGCGAATCCTCTGATATGAATATAAATAATTGCATGCATGACCAGATACACACACGCACACACACACACACACACACACACACACACACACACACACACACACACACACACACACTCACGCACTTATCACCACTCTAAGCTAGAAGAATGAGGGGGGATATGGTGACGGTTATTTAACTCCTTCATGGTTATGACAGAGTGGGTTGGGATCGATATTTTGATATGGCTGGCACAAAAACTAGAGGTCATAGTTAGAAACTTCGAAAGAAAACTTCTTTGCAGGATGTAAGGAAATACTTTTTTAGTGTAAGGGTAGTTGATAATTGGAACTGGCTAAGCGAGGAGGTAGTTAATGCTAACTCAATCCATAGTCTTAAGGACAAGTATGATAAGTATCACTAAGAACCGACCAGGGGACAGGAAGTTACGAGTTTGGGGCTTGGGGATCTTTTCCGTAAGCACAATAAGGTGGTTACACACACACACACACACACACACACACACACACACACAAACACACACACACATATATATATATATATATATATATATATATATATATATATATATATATATATATATATATATATATATATATATATATATATATATATATATATATATATATATATATATATATATAGAGAGAGAGAGAGAGAGAGAGAGAGAGAGAGAGAGAGAGAGGAGAGAGAGAGAGAGAGAGAGAGAGAGAGAGAGAGAGAGATTCTAAGGTACGAAAATCCCCATCAATCACTGCAACATCTATCCTTTACCTATTGAAGGAAGAGCGATATATCTGTAAATAAGAACTATCCACAATCTTTAGACCATTTCCTTCAAACATATGTGTCTCTTTGGCATGGAATCGATTCTCCCTTTTCATCACTGAGACACTCACAATGCTTCAAAGAGACGTCCATTTCTATGTTTTCATCTTCTTCATTGGTCTTACAGTATCAGATTTATACATCTATGTCAGGCTCTTCTCTCTAATTTTTCTGTATTGATATAAAGCCAATTTATTACATTTCTGATGATTCATTTTACCACAGTCCTATTCCTAAGACATCTTGCTCTGAGTATCTTTATTCAAAATCAGATCTGTTTTCCTGATTCCATAGTATCTACTCCTTGAGCAGTATATTTCTTCAAAATCACTACTTTTTCACTATATTTTTCGTAATTCTAAACTCAAATGTCATAAAATAGAGATACTTCTAAAATGCAGTCACTATATATATATATATATATATATATATATATATATATATATATATATATATATATATATATATATATATATATATATATATATATATATATATATATATATATATATATATATATATATATATATATATATATATATATATTATATATTATCTTTTTCTTTAAATCTCCAAAAGCTTCTGCAAATATTGCATCGCCAAAATCCAGTGTAATATAATCATCACTCACCTATA
>JAXCGZ010015448.1:0-10000 GCA_037179515.1 Halocaridina rubra | reverse complement strand
TTACGCGGTCAAACGATTCGTCGAACGTGGTTCGACAGACAAGTGTTTGAAATGATGTTCGAACGTGTGAACGGGGTATTTGGTTGTCGAACACGATTGTCGAACGTGTTCGACAACCAAATACCACGTTCACACGTTCAAACATCACTTCAAACACTTGTCTGTCGAACCGCGTTCGACGAACCGCTTGACAGTGTAAACCCCTCTTAAAACAGATGATGGTGTCAGGGCAAGAGCAAACTCCCTTGAATCATTTTCCCATGATATTTTCAATGATAAATGAACTCGCCGGAAAGTTTACCACTGTGGGAGTGAAGTGTCTGTATTGACGGACTCGTATTGAACAAATTACGGACATGCGAGCAAAATAAAGTGGATTTTGGGAATAAAAACTGAGTCACAGTATTTCGTAAGTGTTCAGAGAGGTCACTAAATGACACACGGGTTGCTGAGGGAGACAGGGTTGGCTGGCAGTTCCTGCCATCTATAGCTTCTTCTTGCAAACCGGTGTTGGAGAAGATGAGGGCAGAACGGGTACATACGAGTCCTCCTACTTCATCAATATTATTATTATTATTATTATTATTATTATTATTATTATTATTATTATTATTATCATTATTATTATCATTGATATAATTATTATTATTATCATCGTTATTAATATAATTATTATTATTATTATTATTATTATTATTATTATTATTATATTATTATCATTATTATTATCATTGTTATAATTATTACTATTATCATCACTATTATTATAATTATTATTATTATCATCGCTGTTATTATAATTATTATTATTATTATTATTATTATTAAAATTATTATTATTATAACCTTGCTTTCTATACCTTTATTCTAAGTTCAGGATATCAGGAATGACTATTTGTTTACTGCCGATTCATATTGGCTGTTCGTCTCCATTATTTTGCGAAACCTTTATTAAGATATAGTTTCTCAACTGCCATAATTATCAGTCACTCATGTCACTTAATTACCCAATCAGCTGGCAATTACGTCCCTTCATTTCATTCCCTCATGAAGCAGCTCACGATGATATGGATTGATTGCAAAGTATATTATTATTTGTTTATGTAATATTTATGTACACCTTGTGTTCTTTATTACTGTACTTCGACTTATGTATTTTTATGCACATATTTTTTTGTATTATCTTATTTCATTGGGTGTATGTTACATTTTATCATCAGCGTAAATTCGTTATTACTTAACATAAGTGTGTCTTGCAAATTTCAATATCAAGATATTTTTTGTGTGCCTTGTATGTGAAGAAATGAATTAATATAATTACTACTTATTATTAGGTTATCTATTTATTTATCAAACATGCCTTTCTATCTGTTAGCTAGATGTTTTAGTCTTAAATTAGTTATTTGTAATGTTCTCTCTCTCTCTCTCTCTCTCTCTCTCTCTCTCTCTCTCTCTCTCTCTCTCTCTCTCTCTCTCTCTCTCTCTCTCTCTCTCTCTCTCTCTCTCTCTCTCTCTCTCTCTCTTTTAGAATGTAATGATCACTTAAAACAAAAATAGATTAAAGGGGGCTGGGGAGGCAACTAAAAAAAAGGGGGGGCAGTTTAAAAAAAAAATAAAGTAAAAGTAATAATTTTAAATTTCACAAAAGAAATAAAGCCGTATATGAAAGTTTAAATACAAAGCTATAGAAAAGTAACAACATGACATTTTTGTTATAATTGCAGATAATTCGATAAAACGAATTTGCACCAATCTTATATGAAGGTTTTCAGTCGAACATAAATTCCTTAGCCTTGCCTCTAGTGTAGTGAAAATAAATCATTCTTGCCTCAAGTGTGTTGAGCATGATTAGTTATTCTTGCATCAGGCAAGAATATTTAATCATGAACAATACGTGTATTGTTCAGTTCCTCCCTAAGGCTTTAAGGTTAATGTCCACTGGTATTATGGTATTTTAGTCGATTATTTTGCAATCTTTTTCTGGGTCCGTTAAAAAAAGCTACTCATTAACAAGCACGAATACATGAGATAGTAATTGCTCTTACCTTGTTTTAAAATAAATTATATTATTAAGTAATTCCTTTCACAAACTGGTGCAGTTAGATTGTCATAAATGCTGGGTTACAGTAGTGAAAGAGAAGTCCATAAGTGGCTACTTATGGAGATAATTTATCCCCTGTCAGCAACATCCTGCTCCAGAAAATCAACACCGTCTACCATACTTCATCTCCCTTCCTACTCAGAGCTCCTCTTTCCGCCCCCACCCCCTACGCCCTTTTCATCCCTAAATATTCTGTCCTGTGATATATACAGTAAACAGTCATAGCTCAGCTGATGGTTTTTTGGGCTTGAATAGGACTGGCAATTTAAAGTCAACTCTTCCTTCAGTTACGGTTCATTTTTCTAAGTCTACATGTACATCAAATATTCTGGCGGATTCGTTACACATCTCTTAATATCCCTTTATATCTGACAAGTCACAATACTCCCCATCTCTAATATCTGCCTTGCCCTTAAGCTGCTACTTTTCCTTAAATGATATCTTGGTGCCTGGGCCTGACGAGGGTAAGTTTCCTTATCCCGTTCAGGTGTTACTTTAATTAAAAATTGCAGAAACAACAACAACAATAATAAACAAATTAAGAGAAATTATTAAAATATTAACAAAAATAAAAAATGCATAAATAAATAAATAAATAAATAAACAAATAATAAATAAAAGAACATCATATCCCAACCCAACACGAAATGGAATTTCATCTGGGGATGCTGTGCATTCTGCAACATGATGAAAAGTTAATATCATTTTTAAGTACTCTTTGGAAAGCTAAATTGGAAAGAAAGAGAGAGAGAGAGAGAGAGAGAGAGAGAGAGAGAGAGAGAGAGAGAGAGAGAGAGAGGAGAGAAGAGAGAGAGAGAGAGAGAGAGAGAGAGAGAGAGAGAGAGAGAGAGAGAGAGAGAGAGAGAATCAAGTTCTTCTCTAGAAACGAAATACAGCACACTAAAGGCCCGATTTCTTAAACAGTGTAAACCTAGGATACCATATTGTTAGTTAGCTAGACACACACAAATGAATTTCATAAACGCATCAGACGCGGTTCTGTGTATGGCTGGGATCCCGTACGGGATCCTAGCCATACACAGAACCGCGTCAAATGCGTTTATGAAATCCATTTGTGTGTGTCTAGCTAACTAACAATATGGTATCCTAGGTTTACACTGTTTAAGAAATCAGGCCTAAAGCATCTACATTTTCCAGTCGAGGTTAAATAATTACCGAAATCACAAGAACGAAAAGTGCAAAACGATTCTACTAATTTTGGGAGACAATTTGATAATACCAATATATACAACACCTGTTTGATTAGATAAGCTTAATTGTTTTCTTTTGCTACTACTACTACTACTACTACTACTACTACTACTACTACTACTACTACTACTACTAATAATAATAATAATAATAATAATAATAATAATAATAATAATAATAATAACAAAACTATAATAATAATAATAATAATAATAATAATAATAATAATAATAATAATAATAATAATAATAATAATAAAAAAAAATAATAATAATAATAATAATAATAAAATAATATAATAATAATAATAATAATAATAATAATATCATAATAATATTAATAATAATATAATAATAATATTAAAAAAATATATAATAATAATATTAATAATAATAATACTAATAATAATAATAATAATAATAATAATAATAATAATAATAATAATAATAATAATAATAATAATAAAAATGAAGGTTAACAAACAATCCCCAGATCATTGTACGAGCGTATCATATTTTGTTGGTGAAGCAAGAGAGGCGAAAGGGAAAATATGATACAAACTTGTATACCACATCCCTGTGGATGATGAAGACAGAATTCTTGGAAAATCTCGGATTTTCTTGACTCACCAATACATAATACCTTCGCGATTTTTTTTGGCGATTTATTTCTTTACCTTCATTATATTTTGACGTGAAGGTATTTTCTAAGGTTTATAACAAAAATAACAACAACAACAATGATAATAATAATAATAATAATGATAATAATAATAATAATAATAATAATATGGGTATATCATTACATTTATCACTCTAAAGTCAGTATGTAATCCCATACCAATCCAGAGGGAAATCCTCCCTTATCAAATCTCAAATAATTCTATATTATTACTTCAGACTTGCAATGCAGTATGGTTAAGAATTCGTTGTTAAACTCATTTCATTTCATTTTACTTGTTCAATTAACAACATGAAAGTTCTCAATCTCCACGATAGATAATGCAGCAAGCAAGATAATAGTAAACTTTCTACTGACCTATCTTTAAATCCAAATGTGTGTTCGGAAAATACATTTACAAAGGAGCAAAGTTATTGTGGTCAAAGGATGCACAAACTAGTCATAAGAATAATCAAACTATTAAAAATTAGTTCCAGGCTTAAGATAAACACACATTATTCATAAACTATTTTGTTAATCCTTCTAAACCATATTTTACATATAATGCTAAGTACTTTATTGAATGGAATCTGTTAAGTTATAATTTCTCTATGTTCACAGTGTATCAGCGTATGATAACGTGCTGCATAATCTCTGACAGCACTAAAGAAATGACATCAATCTTGTCACCATCATTATCTGTTATTCGAAAACTATTCATTTATCTTGATTACATTAAGTGGTCACACATTTCAATTTTCTTTACAATTCTTAACCTTGTTGCCCCTTTTCCCCCTGACAGCCCTTAAAAAAAAAAGTTAGCTAGTTCTAAAACTACCAAGAGAGTAATAAGGATGAAGTTGGGGGGGGGGGTAAATGGGCAAGGGGGGGAGGAAAATGAAGAGGTCTACTATTAACCTTGAAAATTGGGAACCACCCAAAATTGCCTATCAAAAACCAATTTAAGGCCTAAAATTGCCAAAGTTTTCTAATACTGTGGAAAGATGACAGACGGAGAATTTTATTCAAGCCCACTTCACAGACATATAAAGAGGCAAGAGGCCTGCAACTACCATAGTAGTCTTTGGAAAACAAAGTGATTGCAAGTTACCTGAAGCTATTCAGTCATGACAAGTATCAATTTATTTGTTACACCAAATGAATGTATATATGTATGTATGTATGTATGTATGTATGTATGCATATATGTATTATTATTATTATTATTATTATTATTATTATTATTATTATTATTATTATTATTATTATTATTATTATTATTTATATTATTTATATTATTATTATTATTATTATTATTATTATTATTATTATTATTATTATATTATTATTATTATTATTATTATTATTATTATCATTATTATTATTATCATTTCTTTGCTTTATTCTTGATTTCAGAATATCAGGAGTATTTCCTTGTATTCTGAAGTCTCAGGATGACTATTGGTCTCTTCCACATTTTAAGTGGAAGGTTCTCATGAGACTCTCCGTTTGCCCTAATCACTAATCAGTCTAATTGCTTAATGACCAAATTACCACACAATGTCCCATCACTTACCTGCCTCACGAAGCAGGTGACAATGACACAGATTGATCACAAAGTATAGGTTAATTTTCTAATGTGTTTTTGACACTTACTCATTATGACCTTAGTTTAGTGTCTCTGGCAGCATTTCGTAATAATAGATATATTTATCATCGTGCAAGGTAATACTTAAATCAATTAATTGAATAATTATTCAAAACTATTTCATTAAAATATTTATTGTTTTTTTTTTTACTTGTCATAGTTATGGACAATCTAATTCCTTGACCATTATGTATATGGTATACTCTCTCTCTCTCTCTCTCTCTCTCTCTCTTCTCTCTCTCTCTCTCTCTCTCTCCTCTCCTCTCTCTCTCTCTCTGCTTCGCTTATGTAAAACAAAAATCTTAAAACAGCGCTAAAGAAAATGGTCAACTGAAGAATCTACAGAATTGGGCATAGTCCCGTGACCCCTGACAAAGAGCAAAATTTATAACAATAAAATTTAAACTCAAACGACTAAATTTCAACATTTACAATAAAAGATATAAAAACTATATATTAAACTCTAACGTCTACAGCATTATTGAGAGAATATCTACAGTAAAAGAAAAACTATTTTGATGTTAAAATTACAAATACTTTCACACGAGTAATAGTATTTTGCGATAATGTTATACGAAGGTTCTCGCTAGAGACAAAATTAGCTATCCTCACCTCTAGCACAGGAAAAACACAAATTAGAGTCCATGCCTCCGATTTTCGCCTCAATCATAAGAAACCCAAATTAGTTTCCCTTCTAGCGAAATATAAATATGTTTTCCAGTCCTCTGGCGAGGTGAACACAATAGTATTCAAACCTCAAACGTACAACTGAAATATTATGTATTGTTCAGGTCTCTCCCTGAGGTATAATGCATAATTTCCATTTCTCTTGTTCCGGTTTTACGTCACGGACTCCCTTTTCTGTCAAGGGCTAGTACAGTTGCCTTCTTGCGAAGGACTTGTTTTGGCAGATGTAATCCTTACCTGAGAGCATGCCCTTGCTAACCTCAGACCGTGACGGGGCGCGAACCCTCGACCTGACGCCTCAAAGTCGCGGACGCTACCGCTTGAGCCACGGTGACCACTAATTTCCATTTCTCTGGCAGGGTTTAATCTGCTTACATGAAACCGTCTCCTTCCAGGACATTTTAAAGGGCTACTTTAAAAATAAAAAGCTAATACTAATAAATCTGTATAAGTTATTAATATGTAAGAGGAGATTCCTAAGATACCCATAAGAAATTTCTTTATTACGACCAACCCAGCTTGTAAATATAAGAGGAGATTCCTAGGATACCCATAATAAATTTCATTATTACGACCAACCCAGCTTGTATATATGCCAAATTCTAAAAATTCAGCACAGTCTAAACCAATCCACTTTCCTTCATCCAGAGTTCCTTATTCTGCTTCCTCTCACCTTTCCAATCGAAGGAAAAAATAAAATATTCAGATCTATGCCAAATGCAATCAGCATCCAAGGGTCAAACTTAGCAAATACAACAATAGTACTGAACAAATACATATATAAGAAAAAAAAAGTATATAAGTAAATAAATGAACGATCATCATTTCCCAACAAGAGATGGAATTGTATTTGAGGATGTTGTGAATTTTGCAATTCATAAAAAGTTAATATCAAATTTAAAATACTTTTTGGGTATCTCATTTAGAAAGAGCAAGAGAGAGAGAGAGAGAGAGAGAGAGAGAGAGAGAGAGAGAGAGAGAGAGAGAGAGAGAGAGAGAGAGAGGAGAGAGAGAGAGCGAGAGAGAGAGAGAGAGAGAGAGAGAGAGAGAGAGAGAGAGAGAGAGAGAGTATTGCATGATAAAATTGTTCACTGGAGATGTTAATGAAACATACTCAGTCTCTATACCGGACATTACAAGTACTAAAATCACAAGAAAAAAAAAAAGTGTTTTGCTTATTGCCGGAGACACATTTTTACAGTGTTACATAGTACACCTATCTGATTCTATCAGAATAATAAAATAAAAAATAAAAAATAAATCTTTATTTCCATTTCATTATACAATGGGTATTCGTCAGCCGGGGCAAGTCCCAACCCCCCACTGTGGTGTCCAACCACAACAGTACCTGCCAGTAAACAGCTTAAACTCTCGGTCTTGGACGGGAACCGATCTTTCGACCTCGTGAATGCGAAGCCAGCGCGTAACCACTGTACTAGCCAGCTTCGGGAATTGGGGGGGTGGGGTGGAAATTGCGCTAAAACACAGACACATACGAGATAGGAAGAGGAGATAAAATGACGTGTTTTTTTTAATCTGACAACGTAAAAAAAATAATAATAAAAAAAAAAATAGAGGGAGCAATCCGGCATCGAAAGATTGGATTGAAATATCTCCAGATGGAGCTATCAGGGTGGCCACAACTGAAAAAAAAATATAAAAGGGAAACGAGCTAGGGAGACCCTATCCTTTATCATGTACAACTCAAACACAAATGAGAAAATCACACTATGTGATCATAACATAATTGAATCTTCATCCTTTACAGAAAACAACATAATTACCTTAAACCCATAAGTCTCTGTTATTTACAAGTGGACTTATATAAGTAGTAAATAAGAGATCAAAAAAGGTAATACGGAGTTCCTTTGGGGACCGAAAATTTCATCACAGAAACAGAAGAGGAAAAGAGACAAGACTCAAAAGAAATAAACATATTGATGTGTAGCGAATAGTAGTAGTAGTAGTAGTAGTAGTAGTAGTAGTAGTAGTAGTAATAATAATAATAATAATAATAATAATAATAATAATAATAATAATAATAATAATAATAATAATAATAATAATAATAATAATAATAATAATAATAATAATAATAATAATAATAATAATAATAAGAAGAAGAAGAAGAAGAAGAAGAAGAAGAAGAAGAAGAAGAAAGAGAAGAGGAAAAAAGACAAGACTTAAAAGAAATAAACATATTGATATGTAGCGAGTAGTAGTAGTAGCAGTAGTAACAGTAGTAGTAGTAGTAGTACTAATAATAATAATAATAATAATGATAATAGTAATAATATTGATAATAATAATAATAATACTGCTGATGATATTAATAACAATAATAATAATAATAATACTGATGATGATGATAATAATAATAATAATAATAATAATAATAATAATAATAATAATAATATTAATGCACTTCAAAAGACGCAAATAATTATGAGTGTATTATATACTGCTGCATCAAGAAAAACCTCTCGTCTTCATCAAGAGAACTGTAATACAAACTTCTGTATCAGATCCCTGTTGTTGATGAAGACAGAATTCTTCGAAAATCCAGGATTTACCTTCGTTTACCTCTATAATACACCTTACAATGCTTTGGTGATTTATATATATATATATATATATATATATATATATATATATTATATATATATATATATATATATATATATATTTTATTTTATTATATTTCACATTATAGTGTTTCTACTACTACTACTACTACTACTACTAATAATAATAATAATAATAATAATAATAATAATAATAATAATAATAATAACAATAATAATAATAATAATAACAATAATAATAATAAAAATAATAATAATAATAATAATAATAATAATAATAATAATAACAATAATGATAATAATAATATGCACTAAATAAAACTATATAATTTTAATTATACTCTAAAGTCAGTATATTATTTCACACCTACTGAAAATATTTATCTAATTAAACCTCAGGTCACTGTATTTTATCAAGTTAACAGTGTGGGTGGCTTCATGTTGTTAAGTAAACATTGTTTTCTTAACTTCATCTCTCTTATTTTTCCAAGTAATAATCTCAGAGGTCTGATTCTTCCAAGAAAATGTTGAAGCATTGCCTAAGTAATCTTCAATATTATGTCTACTGGTATCGATTCCTTTTATATAATATGGGATTTGGAAGCAATGTAATAAAACAACAAAAATGCAACGACTTAAGTAGATATAATAGTCAGTCATATATAGACTAAGAGAAGTATCTTAATTCGTATCATAATGGAATCCACAGATACATTAATTAATGACTTTGGTGATAATGGCCCGATTTCTTAAACAGTGTAAACCTAGGATACCATATTGTTAGGTAGCTAGACACACACAAATGGATTTCATAAACGCATCTGACTCGGTTTGTGTATGGCTTTTCATTTTCATATTGACAGCGTATCAATGAATGATCGATAAAAGTGTTGTATAAATGCTTTACCTCCTTTAATCACATATAATTATTCTTCTGCTATTGCTTTTCATCCATCGTATTTATTTCTAGTGGTCACACATTCCCTTATCCGATAAGGTCCTCCATTACAATATTCCTTTCCTCTGAGAGACCTCATTTAAAAAGGGTTAACTTGTACCTCAACTATTTACTGACAGACATAGATGAAGTTGAGGGGAAAAATGGAA
>JAXCGZ010015447.1:57500-72500 GCA_037179515.1 Halocaridina rubra | reverse complement strand
GGTTAAAGTCTAACCTACAGCAGAGAGCACCAACTGCTACCAAAGTGGATGCAGGGGCAAGCAGGCCATCGTCAATACTCAGAAGCTCTTC
Source organism: Halocaridina rubra (assembly GCA_037179515.1). Lineage (NCBI taxonomy): Eukaryota > Metazoa > Arthropoda > Malacostraca > Decapoda > Atyidae > Halocaridina > Halocaridina rubra. The sequence continues at coordinate 72,409 of JAXCGZ010015447.1, read as the reverse complement.
AGTGACTATTAATTGGAATGCATGCATGTTCTGCCAAGATGTGACTTTGAAAGTCAAGACCTCGTCTGTAACTAAGATGAATAAGAGTGGCAGAATTTTGGAAGCCGCAAAATATGACCAATGCCTTTCTGTTGCCCATGATGGGGTCAGTGACCAATAGCTGCCGAAGGAAAATGCCACAATACATGTTACCAGCAGTTTCTTCGTAAGACTTCCAAAACAAGAGAAAGTGCACAAACTACAGATCTAGTTACTGAATGGTTGATTGAAGAACTAACAACAGGGGAAACAGAGACACACATCTTCCAGTTATCTGAGGTATGGCAAGGATATTATGATTTGGCAAAATATGCAATGATAGCCATATGCTCATCTTACAGCACTAGACGGCGTATGTTTAAAGAAAAACTGGAACAACGCCTGCATAAGGTATATGAACTGATAACACTAGAAGAACGAGAAACATTACTCGTACCAGTTGGATTTGGACATGTTCCTATCTTAACATTACTCAATGAAAAGGAAGAACCAACAATGATACCAGTATATCAAGCTCAAGATGGATTTATTGAGATGATTCATGTGGCTTTGAGACTGAGAGGTCATATACTGGCACATCCCATGTACAAGGGATTTGTTGTCAATGAAAATGAAATGATATCCTGAGCCCCAAATAGCCCCTTTATGTTCTTTTGGTTGATGCTTGATGGACAGAGTCTTTAGGAAGCAGACCCAGACGACATAGCAGATGATACAAAACAGGATGGCAGTCATGCAAGAGGTTTTGGTATTGCACAAGACTTGGTTTACAACATCACTGGAGGTAAGCACTGGACTCCTAAACATCTTGGGCTTGCCAGCACTTTGCACCAGGCTACATGGTCTAAAGAACTTGTTGAACTATTTCACAAAGCTGGACACATCATAAGTTACTTGAAACTACTGCAGTTTGACACATCCCTGGCTGAGAGTACACTGAAAACAGTGGATTCAGAAACATGAGCAGTGATCACTGCCTACAAAAGTGGCTGATGTGTAAACTTGTCAGAGCTACTGATGCATGAACTTTTGACAATTCCCCAGGGTCTAGCTGAGATAAACGGTAGATTTCGATCTGGATGAAAAGCAGACTTGGCTCAAGTACTCACTTCAGGAATACAATGTCCTCCCAGCATAGGTGCTGCAGACCTTTGGAAAACAATAACACTCATAATTGATAGTCAAGCAATGGTTTGTTCCACTGGGAAACCACCCAAAGCATCCACATTTGGAGACCTAACTAACATGTTCATTGGATCTTTTCATCAAGGTAGGACACTGTTCAAACGAACTGATGTAGTGTTTGACATATACTCTGAGAAATCCATCAAAGAGGAAACAAGGACACGATGTGGTCCAGCATCAGTGGCGATCCGACGTTTGATTGAAGGCAGGAATGTTCCACACCCAGCAAAGTGGGATACTTTCATGGCACACCCTGAAAACAAGACAGACTTGGCCAATTTACTCTCACAACAACTAATGCTGAAGGTTTCAGCAAACAAAACTGTTGTGGTATTTGGCAGATTCGTCAATGAAGAACTGGTGCAATCATCAGACCCAGAAGTGGACACAGACAAACTCAGAGCTTGGCACGAAAGTCAGATACAGGAATGATTCTGCATTTTACAGAAAGTCAAATCTCTAGCACTGTGATTGCTGAAAGTAACACAGATGTCCTGGTATTACTACTTGCACATTTCCACAAAATGCTAAGTGACAAAGTTTGGTTGAAGATAGGAACAGCTCCAGTCAGGAAGTATATTGCTGTAGACATCATTGTGAAACGGCTTGCTTATGATAACGATAAGATGAATTCCATGACAGCGTTTCACGCCATCAATGGTAGTGATACCACTTCATACCTCTTCAGGCATGGAAAGAAAACTTGCTGGAAAGTGGTTCAAGAACACTCTCGCCTTCTTGAAGGTCTAGGTCAAGGTGAACTCGATGACTTGACAGCAAAGAACGGCAAATTCTTCATCTGTAAGTTGTACAATGTTCCCAACGTCACAGCAGTCAACAAGGCTTGTGAAATCCTGTTCGAGAAGTCCAGAGCTCCAGAGACTCTTCCTCCAACTGGTGATGCCCTTTCGTTTCACATCCAAAGAGCTCACTATCAAACAGCTGTATGGCAAAAGGCAAATGAACAGTATTCAAAACTACCTCAACCAGAGACAATGGGATGGCGGATGGAAGGTGCATCACTGGTGCCAACGCTGATGTCCCTACCCCCAGTCCCAGACTCATGTGTGGAACTGATCACCTGCAACTGCGCCAACCAATGTATGAGTGCATGTTGCAAATGTAAAAAGTCCCACTTGCGTTGTACAGCAGCATGCAAATGTAGATCATCCAATGATGATTGTAGCAATGATGAAGCCCAACAATGACATTGTGTAAAACACACTGCCGCTATGCCTGTTCATCAATTTGCAATCTGCAACTTGTAATATAAATGTATTGTTACCCATCGACGAGTCATGTTTATGTTTATTACTAAATTAAGAGAAAAGTAATATCAATAAAATAATTAATGTACAATGGATTTATAGTTGGTTTCAATAAGGTTTTACGGTCGTCATAATGATATACAGATGAGGCAACACTTATAAAAATTATACTCTTGAGTTTAAAGCGGCCATCTTGGATTTACCCGTCTGACGGTGTCAGCTTGAGTGATGCAGCCTGGCAAACAGTGTAAATGGATTTAGCACAAAAAACACCCTAGTAAAGAATATTTGCCAATTATGACTGCAAAATGCCTGGAGTTGTCTATATACCTAAATACCGGATTAGTCTATGTATATATACCTTAGCAGCAGGCTGCTTGGAATCGTAATTGAACTGTTTGAAAACAGGAACTTCAACTTGTTGGGTAGGTTTAGGTATTGTTTACTTCTTTCCAGTCTTTTGGATAGACCCCAGCTGTCTATATGCTACATTCGTTTCTCCCTCCGTCGGAGAGCTTTAAAATAGCATTGTTGCTGGTTGATGAACTCGTAACTGGATACATTGTGTCTAAATGCACTATATGGATCAAATAACTCCCGTAAATCTGCAGAAATTTTATCCCTGACTCGCGACAGCTACTCAAAGAAAGAAATTATCTGGTATATTTAGCTTGTGCCTGTTTGCGTGAGTAGGTGAGTAAATGCCATAAATCCATCTTGCTGCTATGTTGTTTTGTATAATGTTACAAAGGATTCCGTCTGATTCCAGCTCCAGTAGTGATAGGACCTGCATAAGTATCTCTGTCCTCTTTTCCTCCTCTCTCACGAGAGCCAGAAAAAGAAGCAAAGATTGCTTTTGTTTTGTTTTGTGTTCCCGTTTTTTGTTTTAGTGAAAACAAGTGACTGTGTGTGTGATATACCCCAAATAATTTTACCTGCTCTTCTCTCTCTTTTATAAGAGTCGGGAAGAAAAGGGAAATAGAAAATGTTCAGGTTTCTAACTTGTGTTTATATCTTTTGTGATAGGTAGTTGAAGCCTCTTCCTACCAGTGAAGTGAACTTCGCCTCCTCCACTCCATCCCTGTCTGAGGTGGAAGTTTCTACTAGGAAATATAACCTAAGTATATCTGTTTTCTTTTTTTCCTCTCTCACGAGAGCCAAAGAGAGAAACAGAAAGATTGCCTTGTTTTGTAGTTTTTTGTGCTTTTGTGTTCTTTTGTTTAATTGAACACACATTATTGTGTTTTAGTGAAAACAAGTGACTGTGTGTGTGATATACCCCAAATAATTTTGCCTGCTCTTCTCTCTCTTTTATAAGAGTTGGGAAGAAAAGGGAAATAGAAAGTGTTCAGGTTTCTAATTTGTTTTTATATCTTTTGTGATAGGTAGTTGAAGCCTCTTCCTACCAGTGAAGTGAATTTCGCCTCCTCCACTCCATCCCTGACCCGAGGGGGAAGTTTTCACAAGGAAATATAACCTAAGTATATCTGTTTTCTTTTCTTCCTCTCTCACGAGAGCCAAAGAGAGAAACAGAAAGATTGCATTGTTTTGTTGTTTTTTATGTGCTTTTGTGTTCTTTTGTTTAATTGAACAAACATTATTGTGTCCTGAGCAAAATCTCTGTTTGCACTTCCCTCTCCCACGAGAGTTGGGAAGAAAGATAGACTGTTTAAGTGATAAAGTGTTGTAGTGTTGCAATTAAGTGAAGTGATCCAGCCAAAAGGCCCCTATATTTTATTAATCAAAATTGACAAACAGTGCAAGTGACATATACCTAGTGAAATCTGTGATATCCATGACTAGTTATTAGTCATGGCCTCAGCCGCTTCTCCTGCTTCCCCCCCAGAGGGGGAAATGGAACTCGACCCCCCTCAAGAGGGGTGGACGGTTTTGGGAAAGAAGAGGCCAAGGACGGCCTCTGGCAGTAGCCATGAGAGTGCTGCTGCCCCAGTTCCCCCCCCCCCCAGCCCCAAAGACTGATAGAGAGCCCATATCCAAGTTCAAAGTTCAAGCTCCTTCTACCAAAGAGGCATATGACCTAATCAGAGAGTTGGAAGACCAACTCACCGAGCACGGCTGCAAAATAAAGCCTAATGTACAGGGAGAATTCATTATCCACCCAGCCTCAGCAGAAGCCGCAGAAGATCCGCAGCCTAAACTCACCTCACTTGATAGAGATGAACCCTGCCCAAAAAATAAGAAAATACATCCTCATTGGCTTCCCTGTTGTTGGTCAGTTGACCTGTTGACCAAGCAAACGTATATTACGGCTGCCTCACGTTGCTCCTCCAAAATAGAGGGCCAAACTGTCCCATCAAAGCAAGTTCTGGTCCACATCTGTGGTCCACCCACTTCGCAAGTAAATCTCGGCATCTGGGGCAAGTTCAACATAAGAGACTACACCCCAGAACTCCTGAGTTGTTTCCGGTGTCAAAGATTTGGGCACCACAGAAATACTTGCCATTTCCCAGAGAGATGTGGAATCTGCAGTGGGATACATTCCACCGACCGCTGCCTTAACAAATTCAAGGCCAAAGAAGCAACAGTTGCCAAGTGCCCAAACTGCAAAGGAAACCATCACACATGGAAGAACCGCTGCCCAGAAAGGCTGAAGAGGATTCCTCAAAGAGCCCCTCCCTCTGCCCCTGTCACCAATCACACCATCCCCAACTTCACCCCAGCTCCTCCCCCCACCTCCAATCCTTGGCAAATGCCCCCTCCTGCCCCACTCACACCTAACCTCCCCACCCAAAACCCACCACACAACACCAACCCAGCTTCTAACACACAGATCACACCTCCTACAGTTTCCACCCCTACACCAACTCCATCCACCCCATCACACAACACTCACACTCCTACCATCCCCCCAAAAACACTCACACTCCTACCATCCCCACATGCAAAACTCACACCAACACCTCCACCCCATGCAACACTCAAACACACAATACAGTCACACGCAACACTCAGAACACTCAGACCACACACACACCCGCTCACCACACCAGGTCCCGGACCCTAGACTAAGATCCCATACCCCCACACCTAAGCAGCCTATCCAGACACCTTCCTCTGCCTCCTCCTCCCAACAGCAAACCCTCTTCACAGTAAACGAGCTCACCAACCTTCTTATTCAAGCCATACAGGCAGCCGTCCGACTCCTCGATACCAGAGCCACCACTCAAGATGCCTACAATCAAGTCGCCGAAGTAGCCCACTCCGTTGTCGCCCACGGCCTCATCTCCAGAACCCACCAACAGCCTCAACAACCCACCACTCCTACCACCTCCACCTCATTAAATCATCAAGATGTCTAATCTCGGGATCCTACACTGGAACGCCCAGGGTCTCAGACACAAGGTACAACATCTTGAAGGCACTGCCAAGACTGACAACATTGATGTCATCATGGTTCAAGAAACCCTGTCCACAGAGCAATACATTCCAAAAATCTCAGGATACAAAGGATTCTACCAGCACTGGTCTCCAGGGGAGAACAGAGGCAGCGCCCCCTTCATCAGGAAAAACCTATTAGCCAAGGAAATAACCCGATCAGTCTACTGCGGCGAAGATGTCCACGTCCTTGCTGTTAACATCCAACTTTAGGGCAGCTGCATAGATCTGTACAACAATTACAGACTACAGGATGGTGGCTTAGACCTGACTACCCTCTTCGGGCTAGCCAGTCATCGTGACTTGGTAATAGGAGGCGACTTCAACACGCACCATCCAAGATTCATGTATGAGCGCCCCTATGCTGGAGGCAGACACATCATGAGCCTGCTGGACGACCAAGAAGACGTCTCCCTTCTCAACACTCATGAGTCAACACATGACAGAGGTGGAATACTGGACCTCACCTTTGTCTCCAACTCCCTAAAGCAAGACACCACATGGAGAGTTCATCCCCTGGTCACAAGCGACCACTATGGGATCCATCTCATGCTGCCAATTCCTGATATCTTCCAAATCCTTGCTCCTCCCCCTCGATGGCTTATCAAGAAGGCCGACTGAGGCCGATTCCAGGAGCACCTCAGCAATTGGTTTTCAGCCTACATACCATCTGAAGACATCAACCAAGCAGAGGCCGAGCTAGTCAATGCCCTGCAAGCTGCAGCAAACTCCTCCATCCCCCTCTGCAAACCACAACACACCACTCATCGGGACAGATGGTACTACTTTGACAGAGTTAAAGAACTCAATCACCGGCTCAACGTCATTCGGAAAATGCACAGGAAACATCACACTGGAGACTCCTACCGCACTCTCCAGGCAGTCAAAGAACATGTCCATGAAGAGACACGCAACATCAAGAGGAGAAAATGGCTAGAGTGGTGTTCCACTCTAGATGCTCACACCTCTGTGGTCCAGATGTGGAGGAGCATTAACTCCTTTGCTAAAGGAAAACCTCCTAAAGTCACCCCCAACAGGGATCCTAGCAGGGCAGCAGAAGAACTCTCCTTCAAATTCGCGGATAGAGCAAGCTCCAACCAGCTCCCCATCACCACCAGAACAACTCTTCAGGACCTCACCACTGCAAGATAGGAAGAAATAGAAGAGGCCATCAAAACTGAAGACGAAGCAGATGCTCCATTCTCTCTGACTGAGCTACTAAGAGTAAGCAAAAGCTCTAAGAACACAGACAGCCCCAGGTGCTGATAGAATCACATACACAATGATTCAAAATATGGGGCCCCAAGGGGAGCTTGCTCTACTCTCTCTGATCAATTCGACATACACACGAAGAATCAGACCAGCCTCATGGAACAGAGCAGACATTCAGCCCATCCCAAAACCACAGGACCCTGACAACCCTCTCCCCATCTCCCTCCTAAACTGCCTGAGCAAGACGGCAGAAAAGATGGTACTTAACAGAGTCTGCTGGAAATGCCCACCTTTCCCAGAAATCATGTTTGCCTACCAGCCTGGCTTAGGCACCTCAGAATGCATAGCCTCCATGCTATCATTTATCAACAACTGCCGCGGATACATCGTTTTTCTAGACCTAGAGAAGGCCTTTGAACTAGCCAATGTGCCGGCAATACTCTCAGCTCTCGTATCAAAGCAGATCAAAGGTAACCTTCTCTCTTGGATCAAGCAGAGTCTACAAAACCGTAGTGCACGAGTCAAAGTAGATGGGCACTACTCCACCTACAAAAACCACGAAAATGGGACCCCCCAAGGTGGAATCCTTAGCCCCTTCCTCTTTAATTGTCTCATGGAAAAACTCATGGACATCGCACTACCACATGGAGCCAAACTCTTCAATTATGCGGACGACTTTGCCCTTGTCTCAATAGGAGACAGAAGTTCTAACAAGACACAGTGCTGCCTCACCAAGATTCACCAAGCCTCCATCTCCCTTGGAGTTAAAATCAATGCCCGCAAAACCAAGGCCCTTCCCATCCACCAGTGGAGACCAGACACTAATCTGATCATAGGTAATGAGTCTGTGGACTGGGTTACCAAACACCAATACCTGGATGTAATCATCGACCACAGACTAACCTTTGGACCAGAAATTCAACACTTGCGCGACAGGTGCAGCCAGTGACAAGCGGTCCTTCGTTGGATGTCGGGCCTCTACGATGGTGCATCATTTCATGTCTTCAGAACCTTCTATGTACAAGCCATACGCAGCCTCATAGACTATGCTTGTCCCACACTCTGGCTACTAAAAGACCAACAGTGGGACAAGATAGAAGTAATTCAAAACAACGCCATACGTACCATGCTAGGAGCCCCCATGTGGACCAAGAGAGAAAACATTCAGATGGAATCGGGACTCATTCCATTCAAACTCAGAGCTCAGCAAAGACTGACCCTCTTTGTGGCCAAAACCACCACTGCCCAACATAAATGCCTAGCTGGCACAAATCTCCAACTAGCCCTCAATCGCCACCCTGACCACCATCCTAGAACCTGGGCAGTCAAGGTCTGTGCTAGCCTGCAAGCACTGCCAGTCAGGGAGAGCATCCTAGCAAAGATACAGGACACACCGCTTCCTGAATACAGATGCCCACCCCCATGGAATGACCAAGCACTCGACATAAAGATCGAGCTCCCTGACAACCCCAAAAGCTTGGCAAACCCGCTTGTCCTTAAAAACATATACAAGGACAAAATTCAGAGCTGGAGCAGGCCAAACTCTCAAGTCTACTGCACTGACGGTTCAGTAAATCAAGAAACTGGAGCCTCAGCCGCCTCCTTCACCACTGAAAACCACGTCCTATCCTGGAGACTGTCAAACTCCTGCTCATCGCTCCAGACTGAGCTTGTTGCCATAGCCAACGCCCTCGACTTCTTCATCCAGCAAGGAGCTGACCATGCCCTAATTCTCTTTGACTCTAAAGGCGCCTTACAGGCCATCAAGAAGCCACTCCTCAGAGACAATGTACGCATCATCACCACCATCCACAGCCACTACCACAGGACGACCAGCCTTGGAAAAGCCATCACTCTTGCCTGGATTCCCAGCCACGTCGGCATCAAGGGAAATGAGGAAGCCGATCAAGCCGCCAAACAAGCCACTCTCAGAGCAGAAATCCAGATATCTCTGTCTCCTGGGATGCAACAGATAAAAAATAAAGCCACCAAGTCACTCCTTAACACCTTAATAACTAAACACAACCTGTGCACAGACATTGGCTCCCCCTCCACATGGTGGTACAAATCCACCACTGATCTTCAGTGTATCACCCTGCCTAAGAGCCTTCGACAAAGCACGGAGGTCAATGTGTACCGTCTGAGACTCGGGTACAAGTGCACCTGGCGAATAGTGGAGGATATCATCAGGGAGTGCACCTTTTGCCAGGTAGCCTCACCACATCCACTACTCCATTACATCCTTGAATGTGATTCCTTTTCAGAAATTCGATGGAAAACTGGTGCCCCTGCAACATCCAGCGAAAATCCAAATGCCCTTCATGTTGCTAGCTCCATCATCAGACTATCAACAAACAACTACATGAACAGTCTACTAAATATCATCAGACAATACCCTCCACCAAGATAACCATGCAATAACTCTCTCTCACCTCCAAAACAGGAATTCATTTAAATTGTTTGATGTAAACTAATAATCCACAACTGAATACTTATGCTCTCCATTATCTCTACAGATTTGCACAATCTCACCTGCGGGCCAATTAGGAAAGTCCGATCACCAACAATAACAAGATTTCATCCCACCTCCTCACCAAATAGGAAAGCCCATTCGCCCGCAAAGCGAATACCACGTACACTCCAAATAATCTCACCCCACCTGCGAGCCACAAGGGAAGGTCAGCTCACCCTCAAGGGTGAACATCCAAGAACGAAAAAACGAAGGTTTTCTATGTATTCCTAATATTCCTATTTTTCATAAGCTTAGAAATGAAGAGTGCTAATAATTTTTTTCCTGTAAAGAAACTTATCATATATTTCTTTAAGTTTAATTAATATATGAATCGTTATGGTTTCAAAAAGTGTTTTAGCTGCTCATCGAACTTGGAAGTTGTTTGAATTTCCCCAAACCTGCTTTATGAAACTGGGAACAGAGAATGAGAGTCGGATATTGAATTGGAAACTACCCATTAGTTTGACAAACGACTTGCTGGTTATGACCAGTAGATGACCCAGATAGGCTTCGTGTGTGTGTATGTATGTGTGTGTATGTGTGTGATTACCTAATTGTGATTACCTAATTGTGTTTACGGGAAAGAGCCCAAAGCTCGTATCTTCCCGACTCCTGATCGGTTCCATTTTAGACTTAGTGATACTTATCGTACCTGTCCTTAAAACTATGGATTGAGATAGCATTAACTACCTCCTCGCTTAGCGAATTCCAATTATCATGTGTATGTGATGTGCGTACTTGAAAGAGAGAGAGAGAGAGAGAGAGAGAGAGAGAGAGAGAGAGAGAGAGAGAGAGAGAGAGAGAGAGAGAGAGAGAGAGAGAGAGAGAGAGAGAGATAAATTCTTCCCTATCCTTGTGTGATAATCGATACCTGGTTATTCCGTGTATCGACTTTTATTGTTTTAGTTTTACCGGTGAGTTACATTTAATGTGTTATTAAGTCTAATAATTTCGACTTCCAGAACCGATTGAAATTCTTTAATAATGACACAGATGTAATTTCTTTTAATCCTTACACTTCCATCAATATTTCCAGTCTAGTAAGCTACTCTCGTGCTTTTGATTTTTGACATCACTTCTATGAGATATAAAATGTCTCTCGATACTTTTAGCAATAATCGTTTCATATTCCTTCCGCTCCTCTTAGAATGTCAAAACAACAATTAATAACGTTTTACACTCTTAACACTTTTCAAGTACTTTTTTCTGTCTTGTGTATCTTTTGCACTTGTTTTGCGGTTTAAGGCTTGTTTATAAACTATTCCTTTCTCGTACCACCGTTAGTTATGCATGTCTAGGATGTAATACATCACCGCATACGGTTAAAGCCATTATGGAAGACTGCAGCACATACAACCACGTGCGCCAACAACACAGCATACACTCCCTGACAGATCTGTGGGAAAGCCCGGGTTCGGCAGTGGTCTTTGTTGTGGACTCGGGGCTGCTCGGCCAGACACCCTAGGGAGCGTCAACAACAGCAACAGCAATGACTATCCCTTTCCGTCTATGAGAAGTCTGTCTTGGGTAAAAGGAATACAGTTTGTCATATATCTTCTCACCACAGTACTTTGCAACTGTCATACATACCTCATACATAAATTACTGCCCCGAGCCAGGCTTCGGAATATATTAATTTGCTTTTTTTGTGATTCCTTCAGGATATTCTCTGCCTGATCAGGGTTATTTTCGTCAATAATCGGATTTCCAATAATTAACCAATGAAATAAATTCATGTTTGTACCATTTTCTCTAAAATTTTTGTTGTCCTATAGCAATATACACACACACACACACACACACACACATATATATATATATATATATATATATATATATATATATATATATATATATATATATATATATATATATATATAGTATATATATATATATATATATATATATATATATATATATATATATATATATATATATATATATATATATATATATATATATATACATACATATATATATATATATATATATATATATATATATATATATATATATATATATATATATATATATATATATATATATATATATATATATATATATATATATATATATATATATATATATATATATGTATATGTATATATATATATATATATATATATATATATATATATATATATATATATATATATATATATATATATATATATATATATATATATATATATATATATATATATATATATATATATATATCATGTATTCGTATAACAAATATTTACAGCAAGAGCACCCTCTTACAGAAATATCCATTTGCTATGCCTTGTGTTATTTTGCATTTCTTTAAGCCAAATTTTATACTATATTACCACACACACACACACACACACACACACACACACACACACACACACACACACACACACACACACACACACACACACACACACCACACACACACACACACACACACACACACACACACACACACACACACACACACACATATATATATATATATATATATATATATATATATATATATATATATATATATATATATATATATATAATCATCCGTCTGACAGCGTTGTGTGACGTAGGGGTGCTGTTCATGGGAAGCAAAGGGTGCCTCATGACTTTACTTTTACCAGTATTCACCCACAACTTCTTTCACACACCGTAACAAACTCAGTCACCAAAACATTAAGTTCATTCTCAGGATCAGCCACCAGGACTGTGTCTCTGCAAATAGCAATTGAATAAATTTTCACAACCTTCCATAATCACCCACTTATTCCAAGAGCCTTTCTAATACTTTTTCATATACTTACCATACCACTCCATGCACATACACATTAAACAACCACAGAGACTTTACATAACTTTGTTGTAACCCTACATTCACCTCAAGCCAATCACTCATATCATTCTCGACTATCACACATGCTATACTGGTTTCGGTTTTACGTCACGAACTCAATTTCTACTAAGGGCTAGGACGGTTGCCTTCTTGCGAAGGACTTGTTTTGGCAGATATAATCATTACCCTGAGTGTATGACCTTACTAACCTCAGTTCGCGATGGGGCGCGAACCCTCAACCTGCCTCCTCAGAGTCGCGGACGCTACCATTTTGCCACGGAGACTACATCACACATGCTATACTACTGATGAAAAATTCTTAACAGCATTCAATAAACTTACACTTATTCCATACTGTCGCAGTACACTCCACAACGCTGTCTATCGACCCTGTCATATACTTTCTTCTTTAAGTCCACAAAGGCCCAAAATGTGTTCTTACCTTTCTCTGAGATCTTTTTACACCTGTCCTATCACAAACATCTGAACCACACATCCTTTTCCTCTCCAGAACTCACACTGTTCTTCCCCAATCAGACTCTCAGTACGTTTCCCAATTCTCTTGAGAAACACTCTTCCATAGACTTTACCAACTACACTCAACATATTAATTGCTCCAAGTTACTACACTCATACTTATCTCCTTTCCCTTTATAAATTGGAACTACACATGTACTCCTCCAGTCAACTGGGACCTACCCTTTCCTGAAATATACCTTCAACAACCTAACCATCCATTTTACTAATGCCTCCCCATCTTTTTGAAAGCATTCTTCATGACACCCATCTATTCCTGGTGCTTAATCTGTTTTCATTGCTGTCAATGCTAAATGTACCTCCTCTTTTGTTATTTCTCTATCGCTCTCATGAACTAACACTGGCATTTTCCATTAATTTTCCACAGCCACAACCTCTTCCTCTGCCTCTCTATCATCTTTCTCATTTAGCAGTTCCTTGAAATACTCATCCTATCTCTCTCACCTTTATATCGTCTACTAGTAAGTGCCCATATACTTCTTTCACCCTCTCCTCCCTACCAACCTTGCCTTTCTGCACTCTTTTCACGTCCTTCCTATATATCTTTATATTCCTTTCAAATTTTTCAGACAAGCTTCTACTTCATCTTTCATCCACTACTCTCTTTGCCTCCCTCACCACGGTCTTCACTAACCTCCTCTTTGCACTATGCCTTTCATATGCCTCTACATAACCCATCTGCAACTATTCCTCAAACGCATGGTTCTTTTCAGTCACTACTGCACTCATATTCTCGTTCCACCATTCACTATCTTTCCTTTTACTTCCACCTGTTACTCTCCTTCCACACACCGCTTCTGCACACTTCGTAACTTCCTCCTTGAAACAACTCCATTCTTTTTCCACTCCCTCCTCCACTTTCACTACATTCCACACATTCCCCAGACTAGCCTTATACTCACAGTCTTTCTTTTGCTTATTCAATTAACTTAGTTTTAGCGCCTCTCTCCTTCTCTTGCTTTTCCTCTTTCTCCACCTTTCTTCCACTCTCACTCTACTTCCCACTTAATAATGAACAGATATTCCACCACTAGTTCCACTCAATACATATACATCCACCACTTTGCCAGTCATCCCCCTGTCCACCACAATATAATCCATTAATGTTCTGTCAACTATTCTTCCATTATTTACTCTGACCTACGTATTCATGTACATATCCTGCTTTATTGAATACAGTATTGATAAGCAACATCCCTCTCTCAATACCCATTCCTATAATCTTCTCTTCACTCTCATTCAAACCAGGTACTCCATTCTTCCCTATTTCACCATCCACTGGCTCATTCCCTACTTTAGAATGAAAATTTCCCATTAACACTACATTCACGTTCATTCACAAGTCTTCCACACACTCATTCAATTTCACCCCAAATTATTCTCTTTCTTCCTCCTTTCTTTCGCTTCTAGGGCCATATGCGCTTACAAACGCCCAAACCACGCATCCAAGTCTCATTCAGCAACTATTGTTCGAGATGATACTTCCGTCCATTCAGCCACATACTTATTTATCTTTTCACGCACCAAAAGAGCCACTCCCTTTCTTTCTCGCCATCTCTCAAGTGCAGACACCCTATCTACCACACTCTTAGTTTGCTCACTGCAAGCACGTCCAACTTTCTCTCCACAAGCACACTCCCTATCTCCTCCCTCTTACTTTCACTTACACCACAACCACGCACATTCAGAGATCCACTTACTATGGTTCTGGGTGGATCTCTCCTGCCAGAATACCCCTGCCTTTCTTTGCAACAATAACTGGGAGAGTACGTGAAAAGGGGGGAGGACCACATCCCAAAGGTAAAGTTTTATGTGCTTAGACTTTTTCCGCTCCACTTTTTTTCAGCATTTTGGAAAATTGTAGGCATCTGCAGAAAAAGGAGTACAAAGTAAAAATATTGGCAGTAAAATTTTTTAAAATAAAAGAAATGTA
>JAXCGZ010015447.1:40000-47500 GCA_037179515.1 Halocaridina rubra | reverse complement strand
CAAGGTGGGATGGGTTTTCTCCTGTCGCTTTTAGAAGGAGAACTGGGTAAACATATACCTTCTTTTTGAAAGCAGTGTAATATTGAATAGGAATATATTATGTACAAGAAGTAGGTTATCGAAGGGTGCAAGATGTTTTTCATAGAGATTTCAAGTGGTCATGATACAGAAAACACACGAGTATTATTATATATTTTTTTCCAAGGCATGGTATGAGTACCGTCCCGTTGAATGTCCACCTTCCGAGACGGGGGAAAAGGGCCTTATTAGAAAGTGGACAATATGAGATGAAAGTTCAGGGAATCAGTATAAAAGGGAGATTGAAGATGTAATGGAATGACTGTGTGAAGGAAGAATTTGAAGGAAAGGGATTTGATAAAACAGAAGCCAAAAAATATAACTATAGGGACAGAGTTCATCAGAAACAGCAACCCCATATAAAAACGGGAGGCAGAAGAAGAAAAAATATCATAGTTCCGTCTCAGTACAGACATCACACGCTAATAATGTACTCCTGCTGCCTCTTGGGATCACAGAAGTTAGGTAGCACACTTCAGATGTCATAATAGTATTTTTAGTTTCACCAACTCATCCAGGTCACGTAGTGCTCTACAAACTGTGACAGTGAATGCACCACGATTCCGATGGGTTATGAACTTATCCTACTTAGCGAATTAGTACCAAATGGCCGATTCCCATTTTGACGAGTCCACTTTGCCGATTCCCAAATTGCTAATTTGTATTCTAGTCAATGTAACTCAACCACCTAGCCAAACCTTAACTAACCTAACTTACCTTAAATCAATCCCTGCAATCACCTGTGTGTGCTATACTAATAATTGATTTAGATTATGAGGCGTTAGCAATATGGAAATCAACAATCTGGACTCTGCATCCTAGGTATCGGCAATATGGAAATCAGCAAACTGGAACGCTACCTACTTAGCAACGGTGTTTTCAATATTATTTAAGTTGAGGTGAATATGCGGTTCCAGTCACAGTTATGAACTGAAACTGTCCAACAACTAATGTGTTTGTGTCTATCACGCAGTGATATTCACCATTGCAGTTTTTTTTTCTGGTAGTAAAATATGTACATATATTAATGATTGCTTTTAAACATAAAATTAATGCCAAAGCCATGAGAGTAGTCCGTATCTTATATAAATATATAAATAAATACATAAGTTATCAACTACCCAATAGTTTTAACCTTTTCAATGAAATTAATAAATATACAATTTTTTTAAAGTTTTTCGGTAAAATTTTGTCATACATTATTTTTCTGAACCTACAGAAAAACTGTAGCTTAAAATATGATGAGGGACTCTTAACTATCAAATACACCCCTTGAGGATAGAGCTAAATCGGATTAAACTCAGCAAGTTTCTTGCTGAGCTTCATTTTGAAGAAGTAATACTTTCAAAAGTTATTCGGAGAAGAGATTTCTTTATTGACTTATGAGGCAGCGTCTTCAAAGAAAGATATTAGGAATTCCCATAGAAAAGAAATATAAGGACGTTGAATGGCAAAACTATTTGAAAAGTAACAATAAGAGGAGGTGTACGATGGGTCGATGCTCTTCTTTTCTTCCATGAGTTGATTCTTTCTTCTTGTTTTTTTTTTTGAGGGGGGGGGGGTTGAGAGTAAAAGAATACCGTCTCTGTTATTCCCCTGCGTGTCGTAAAATCGACTAAAATGGGGGAAACGAGGTAACCGGGATTCCCCTCCCCTCTGTATTTTCCCCCGTGGAGAGACAGGACCAATAATAATAATAATAATAATAATAATAATAATAATAATAATAATAATAATAATAATAATAATAATAATAATAATAATAATAATAATAAACCTTTATTTCCATTACAATACAATGGGTATTAGCCAGCCAGGGCAAGCCCGAACCCCCCACTGTGGTGCCCAACCACAGCAGTACCTGCCAGGAAACAGCTTAAACTCTCGGTTTTGGACGGGATCCGATATTTCGACCTTGTGAATGCGAAGCCAGCGCCTTACCACTGTACTAGCCAGCAATCAAAGGGGTTTAGTAGGAAAAGTCAAATCTGAATCATAGCAAGCTTTAACTCGGTTCCATCCCTTGCCAGGGAATTACTGCCTTTGTATATAGATCAGAGAGAATAAGAGGAGCAGCAATTTTAAACCTTGTTTCTCTACTATATGGAATAAGATGATTCTTTAACCAAGTTTGAACTATTTTGTTTATAATCCCTTTACAAGGGGATTACTCCCTTTGCGTATAGATGTGAAAACTAATAGGAGTAGTAATATTTAATATTATTTTGCCTACATATAGATTAAGATGATAACTGGTTTGTTAATAATTTCATTATAGTCCTCCTTAAGTAATATTTCAAGGCAGTGTAAAGTAGATAATAAAGTTGATTAATCCGCTCTGGGGAAAAAGAGACTAATCTAGAGTAGTGCTTTGTTAATCTGGTCTCTATATGAAAAAAAAACCCTGCCCTCATCATGCCTGGACACGAAGAAAACAAAGTAAATAGCGACAGAGATGGAGAGTGTTGTGGCTTGTCAGATGTGTAGGGATAGTAAGGAAAGTGTAACGAACATCAAAGAATATTCGGTGTTGATGTAGTCATAGATAAAGAACCGTAACTAAAGGAAACTGTAATATCTTAATGTCCTGGACAGTCCTATTTAAGTCCAAAAGATCTTCACCTGTAGTATCGCAACTGAGGGCTGTTGCCATAGACCAGCCTATTACATAGAAAGTTTTGCAGGGAAAAAAAGCAAATAAAGATTACTGTCATGACGACAACCAAGAGATATGCTTTTTCGTATGTCACTGAGTGACCGATGATTAGCCCAGTAATTATCAGTTATAAAGATAATGGTTAATAGGAATCTCTAACCAAAACAGCAGTGATTATCATCAAATTACCATAAGTCCAGCCTCCCCTTTTATGAAGACTTTCCACTCGTAGAAAGGAAAGAAGCAACGTGAAGAACATGCTAGACTGATGACGCAATAATGACCACAGATATAGGAGGGTCAATGACTGAATAGAGACAGTGTCTGCTTATTGCAAAGACATGCATATGGTTCGTGCCAGGCTCCCATTTACTTCCATTCCACTCAGCAAAGACCACGCAGTCAACCGAGCTAATTTGCCTCTTTTATCTACACGTAATAAACTCTCTCTCTCTCTCTCTCTCTCTCTCTCTCTCTCTCTCTCTCTCTCTCTCTCTCTCTCTCCTCTCTCTCTCTCTCTCTCTCTCTCTCTCTCTCTCTCTCTCTCGGATGAAGTACACCCAACATGCTGGAATGAATGCAATCTGGGGACTAAGGATCACTGAGGACATTTAATTTTTCTTTATTTTTTTTCACTCTGTTGATAACAATTTTAGTCGCTGTGTACTTTCATCTAGCTCTGTATAGATACTTTGCAGTAGTAATTGGTATTAGGATTATATTTTCTCAAGTGATTCAACACCAATAATTGATAATATGAAGCTTAGAATATATATTTCCCATACTTTTCATCAAGAACATTATCGAGAGATAGAAGGTAGATTATATATATATATATATATATATATATATATATATATATATATATATATATATATATATATATATATAAATATATATATATATATATATATATATATATATATATATATATATATATATATATATATATATACATACATATATATATATATATATATATATATATATATATATATATATATATATATATATATATATATATATATATATATATATATTATATATATATATATATATATATATATATACATATATATGTATATATATATATATATATATATATATATATATATATATATATATATATATATTTATATATATATATATATATATATATATATATATATATATATATATATATATATATATATATATATATATATATATATATATATATATATATATATACATATATATATATATATATATATATATATATATATATATATATATATATATATATATATATATATATATATATATATATATATATATATATATATATATATATATATATATATATATATATATATATATATATATATATATATATATATATATATATATATATATATATATATATATATATATATATATATATATATATATATATATATATATATATATATATATATATATATATATATATATATATATATATACGTGCGTAAGTACGTAGATATATATATATATATATATATATATATATATATATATATATATATATATATATATATATATATATATATATATATATATATATATATATATATATATATATATATGTACGTACGTACGTACGTACATACATACATGCATACATACATACATGGGGAAAGCTCTTAAGCCGTTTTACCTGATCCTGTGGTTCAATATATTGTTAAAAACAGTATCCTTCCCATTTATATTAACTAGTTAGTTAGTTTGATACACGAAAAAATTGAATAATAAAAGAAAAAAAAAATTACCAAATACCCACCTGTCAACAGTACTGAGTTAAGTTGCCAAGTAGTACAGCAGTCCTATTTTCTTCATTTTTTTTTGCTTTTCTTTTAGCTTTCTCGTTTGCTATTTTGTTATTTTGTATATATATTGAGTTAAATGTAAAGTCTAAATCCCGTGATAACATATCTTGGTTAGCAAGTCAGTTTATCAGTTAGGAAGAATATATAACAGAAACAGGTGGGTGCCACCTCGAACACAAATTCGAATTTTCCTTCAGGTTTGACTTTTGTTTTTCTTTTTCTTTTTATACTTAAATTACCATGGTCAAGTTTTTAAGTTAAGATGTGTGTTACCAGAAAGGAGACAAACTGAGTCACTAAATAGCACTTATATGTAGATATAAAAATTCTGTGTGAAGGTAAATTAGAAGTTTTTCTCTTTTCTTTTTTTTTTCCTCTTTCTCGTCTTCTTTCTATATTCTGTGAGAGGGAGAACATAAAAATGAAGCCATCTCTGTCCCAAACCTCTCCCACCCATGGGTCGGGAGAAGGGGTAGTCATCAGAGGACTTAAACAGAGAATCAAGAAGTTAGAGGAAATGGTTACAAGCCTTGATGATAAAATTCGGAATATGGATGGAGAAATGAAAGAGAATGAAACACTCAGAGAACAAATAAGATCTTTGGAGGAAGCAAATAAAGCACAAGGGCAGGAGAGAAAGGAACTAGAAAAAAGAATAAAGAAGCTGGAAGGGGAAAAGAGTCAACTAGAATCTAGAATTTCTAATCAAGAAGATAAAAACAAACAGCTAAATGACAACCTAAAGGAATTAGATGTTAGTTCACTGCTATCTTCTGAGAGAGACGAGATTGCTGCTTGGAATGTTCAGATTAAGGAAAACATTGAACAGTTCAGAAAAGAGTTCCAGGAGCTGAATATGGAAAATGATGCCATGAAAACGTCCTTTGCTGATGCACTAAAGGGGAATGTGGCAGTAAAAGAGGCTGTAAAGGTGGTGGCACTGGAAAACATACAAACAGTTGACTATAAAGAGACAGTAATCGAAAAAATGAAAGACGTTGTGATGGAAAGGGCAAACCCACTCATCAGACAGGCACTTGATAAGGAGAAGACAGTGGTAATCTCAGGCATAAGTGAATCCCAGGAGCCAACATGGCAGGGGAGACTTGAAGAAAATAAAGCTAACGTTGTAGACCTGATAAGAAAGCTTGGAGTAGTATGTGGTCCTGAGGATATTGTAAACATACACCAACTAGGTAAATATTCGAGGGAAGGAAAGCCGAGACCAACAAAAGTAACCTTTGAGAGAGGGGAGACATGTAGGGAAATATTGTTGAGAAAAAAAAGTCTAAAAGACCTTCAAGAATGCAAAGAAGTGTTCATTAGACGATACAGAACACAGGAAGAGATGAGAAAGATCAAAAACTTGTTGCAAGAGGCAAGAAGGTTAAATGATGAAAGAAATGAAGAAGAGAAGAAAAATTTTCGTTACGGAATACTTCCAGACAAAGGGGAGATAAAGAAGATAATGACAGAAGATCAGGGGATGGGGCCTCATTAAGATTGTTATACACAAATGCTGATGGATTAGCTGGTAAGGCAGTAGAATTAAAAGATAGGATTCACAACAGTAAGGCAGATATAGTAGCAATTACAGAGACTAAGTTGAGTGAGGACATAAACAGTGTCACAGTTTTTCCTAAGGGCTTCAGAATACTAAGGGTCGAAAGATCTGAGAGGACTGGTGGAGGGATAGCACTGCTCATAAGTGAGAGGATTCAAGTTGAAGAGATAAACTTGGCTATAGAAAGTGAGTTCAGGGAATTTCTTGTTGCTCGCATAAATACTGGGTCAGAGAGCATTATAATAACTGTTGTATACAACCCACCAAGGAACCAAAATAGGCTTGAAATTTATGAGGAAAGTCATATAGGTACGATTGAAGTCATAAACTCAGTTGTTAACATGGCACGGGAGAAAAAATGTAGGATTTTGATTATGGGAGACTTTAATCATAAAGAGATAGATTGGATAAATCTTGACCCACACAGTGGTGAGGACTCCTTTGGGGCAAGATTCCTAGATTGCGTACAAGGGAATTTCCTACACCAACATGTAATGGAACCAACAAGAGCCAGGGGTGGGGATGAGCCATCACTACTTGATCTGGTGTTCACAGATAATGTGTTGGATATTGAAAATATTGAGTATGAACCACCAATTGGAAAGAGTGACCACTGTGTGTTGTTGATGGAGTATATCATTGAAGACATTCTTCCTGAGAGTAGAGGCACTGAGGACATGAGGAGGAACTATCAGAAAGGAGATTACATCAAAATGAATGAGCTTTTTGCAGTTATTGACTGGAGAACCTTATTTTACAACAAATCTGTACAAGAAATGTATGACATCTTTTGTGAGAAATATGGGAAGATAGTAGATTGCTGCATACCTGTCACCAAAGTAGGTGTAATTCATGCCAGAGAGAAATGGTTCGATAATGGGTGTAAAAGAGCTAAGGAGTGGAGAGACAAATGCTGGAAAAGGTATAGGAGGAGAAAAAACATAAATGCCTGGCAAACCTACAAAAGAGCAAGAAATGACTACCTAAGTAAAAGGAGAGAGGCAGAGAAAGATTATGAGAGGGACATCACCAGGAAGGCTAAAGAAAATCCCAAGCTTTTCCACAGCTTTATCAGAGGAAAACTGAAGGTAAAAGAACAGGTTTTAAGGCTAAAGAGAGCGGATGGAAGCATCACTGAGATGGACGAAGAGATCTGCAAAGAATTGAACAAGGAGTTTCAGTCAGTATTTACAGTAGAAAATACCCCACCCCCTCAGATTGCAGTGATAGAAGCTCAAGGGCCGGTATTTGAGAACATCAACCTTACAGCCACAGAGGTATGCAAAGCGCTGATGGATTTAGATGTTCATAAAGCTACAGGTCCTGATGACATATCCCCTCATGTGCTTAAAAAA
>JAXCGZ010015447.1:30000-32500 GCA_037179515.1 Halocaridina rubra | reverse complement strand
TAATATTCTCGTAGATAGTTTAAGAACTTAAACATAACCTTACCTTTTGACTGTGATTACTAAACTTGAAATTGATTTGTAATAGAATATATATAATATGAACTAAGAATAATATTTCTATTGTAGACTTCATCGTTTTATATGAGACGTTAGACACAAAGGGCATCAGGCGTCCATTGCGATATTACATCTGAAGGTCTATTGGACTTGAATAGGACTGTTCAGGACAGTTCGATGTCAAGTCAACCTTCAGTTACGGTTCTTTTGCTGTACCTTCACCAACACCGAATATTCTTTGACATTGTTTACACATATCTTATTATCATTTCACATCTAACAAGTCACAAAACTCCCCATCTCTGTTTCTCTTTGCTTCATGTTTTCTTTGTGCACAGGCCAATTGAGAGCAATTTTCATTGCCTGTCCTGGTGTCACACTCATAAAGAAACATTCAATTATACATCGACAAAAAATCAGTTATGAAGAAAGCCTTATGGAATGAGACTTCCACCACTTGAAGTTCAAAGAGAGGGAGGGGGTATGGTAGTTGTTTTGGAGTTTCTCTATAGTTTTGACAGAGTTGATAGGGAGCGATGCATTTATTTGGGTGATTTTACAATCAGAGATCATAATTTGATGCTTCGAAAGAAAACTTTGTGATCATTGGGATTTTACCATGAACGCAAGTCGGTAAACACACACTCACACACACACACACACACACACACACACACACACACACACACACACACACACACACACACACACACACACACACACACACACACACACACACACACACACACACACACACACACACTATATATATATATATATATATATATATATATATATATATATATATATATATATATATATATATATATATATATATATATATAAAATGATGTTGATGAAGATAAAGATTTCATGAAATTTAAAATAATTTGATCCAGGAATAAAGTTGTTGACAGAAGCTTTTTGTGAGTTTACCCTTTAGAAATTTGCGAATAAATGTTCTTTTCTCACTTAATCATAACCACGGTAACTTGCTAGTGGTTTTAAAAGTATTAAAAAAATCAAATCGATTTTTGAGAATGGCATAGATAGAAAACTGAAAAAGGTATATTTTGTAGTTTTATACTCCAGCCTTTATAATGCTTAAGTAAGAAGCACCTGTTTGATTTACTTACACAAGGCCAGTTAACGTGATTTACCCAGAGCTTAATACACTTAAAGTTTTTAAAGAGCACTTGAATAGATGTTCAAGTTTGTTGTTACTCTCTCTATATTTTCACTTAAAGTTCTGCTTATATTTAAATCAGCTCTTCTAATTTTTCGCATTCACATTTTGAGCAGTATATATACTTTTTTTTAATAAGCACTAAAACGTCTTATGGCCAATCATTTATATATAATTTTATGATTCCTTAATTCTTGCCATTATGCAGCACAAATACATTCGAAATTTATTCTGACATCTCTCTGGCAAATGTATTGAGGAAAATCTTCAGTTTGTCACAAGAGTCAATAAGTCAACTACTTGAAAAAGCGAAAAAGAAATATAAAGTATCGGTAAATATATAATTCTGACTCTACAGTTTCTATGAAAGTTACCTGGCCTAAGTCACACAAGAGTTCCATTATAAAAGTTATGTTTGCAAACACTTGATCTGGTATTTTTTCGAATATTTATGTCACTCACTTTGCTCACTTTTACAATGGGTGACTCGAATGGTGTGGTGTGGGGGGGATGGTGGTGACCCTATCCCCCAAGGAGCTAAGATGGGTGAGATGGGAATACTATGCTTTCTGGTGCATAGATGTGTGCTTTGACTCGGCCACCTACTTGCTTTGGGATAACGTCCTCTGTATATGCATGCATGTATATGTAATATGCTTAAGGGGGGTTTACACGGTCAAACGGTTCGTCGAATGCGGTTCGACAGACAAGTGTTTGAAGTGATGTTCGAACGTGTGAACGGGGTATTTGAGCAAATACCCCGTTCACACGTTCGAACATCACTTCAAACACTTGTCAGTCGAACCGCGTTCGACGAACCGCTTGACCGTGTAAACCTCCCTTAACTCGATTTTTTCATAGATTGAGGGCTATTTTTTCGTCTTATATGGCTTTCAGTGAATATTTTTATTTAACAATCAAAATGCAAGTTTCAAATAAGAATTCTCGTAAGTTAACCCATTAATCACAATTTCTCGTTTTTGAAAGTTACCCTTTTTAATTAATTTGATGGATTTTTTTTTTCATTTCATTTTTTTCTGCTACACAGATCCAATATTCAATAAGTTTTAGGGAGACCGTGTAAAGTCAGCAACATTATTGACCCAGAGACACTTTTCGAAAACCACTTAAAAATTCCTGTAATGAACAAATATTGATGAATTGAAATGTTACCCCCCTCCCACACACACACACATTCCGGCAACCGCACTTGAAAAAGGAACATTTTAAAAAACTAAAGCAAATTCAAACCCATGC